>JASSUY010029890.1:0-19944 GCA_032466535.1 Forpus xanthops
TGGAAGTTGCTCTGAGGTCTCCACACAGTTTCTCTTCTCCAGGCTGAACAGCCCCAATGTTCTCAGCCTGGCTCCATTCAGGAGGTGCTCCAGCCCTTGAGCATCCTCGTGGCCTCCTCTGGACTTGCTCCAGCAGCTCAATGTCCCTCTTATACCTGGTAAGTGTTTGTGCTGACTGAGGGACTGCTCTGAGCTGACACATAAACATTTTGTACCTTTTTTCTTTTCCAAAGAGAGCAAATGCCAGTCCACAAAGTCACAGAAGATGCCCTAGCATTAAAGCCTGTGGAATGTGTTGGTTTATCACATAAACTTAGCTGTCCCCCATATTTAGTATAATTCCAATGTGAACTTTGTCAAGGTCTGAGGCTTTCATACTTCCTGCTTAGATCACTGAGCTGAGCCCTCTGGGTGTGAGACGTGCACAAACTCCACATGAAATCACCAGGTTCTGCAGGTAAGCAGGAAGCAAGTTGTGATAAGCCAAATGAAAAGGAAATGCAAGGACAACTGAAGATAAAGGTTCTCCTCAGGGGGTGAATGTGGCTGAATATTGGGCAGGAGAACAAAGCTCATGTGAATGAGGGAACACTAACAGCAGGTTGAGGTATCAGGAGGGGCATGGGGAGGACAAGAAGCAGTAGAGGAGGGGAAGATCAATTCCTGGTTCTGCCAAAGCAGATGGTGGGGCTTACAAAGAGGTGGTGGCTTGCCAGGCTTGGGGGAGGTTTGGCTTCATGCTGCCATCCAGAATCTGATCCATTCAAGGCCTGGAAACCTGTGGAAAGCTGGATCCAGGAGTATGATGCAGATCTCTGCTCCTTAACCATACTCTGACCTGCTCCATTTGCAGCACATCTTTTATAAAGCATGGGCAGAAGTGGCTTTTGGAGATCAGTGAGCATCGGGAGATAAAAACAACTTAATGTAACCACAGCTTAACGCTTGTTAGAAATGCTTTGGGAACCCATGAGGTTTAGTGGGGTTTTGGGGGTACTTCTGCACAGAGGATGCAGAATTCGGGTTTCTTTTTATTTATTCTTTTTTAGTGCTTCACTGAAGTTAAGGACAGGAAGCAACAAACCAATCTGTGGCCTGAAATACCAAGCTGCATTCAGTAGGTCTTGCCAGGAGCAGTAAGAGATGAATTGTGTTAAAGCCAAATCTGCAGCAAAAGCTTTTTATGTTCATCTCTTGATGTGAGAAGACTGGATCTTTGTTGGCGAGAGGGGAAACTGAGGCTGCGCTGCGCCCCAGCTTGTATGTGCAATCGGCTGTAAGTTAGCAAGGAGAAACTTCTGCTGTGGATTCAGACTTTTTGTATACATCTGCTGTGGGAAAGGGTTTGGTCGCTGCTTCACAGAAGCCACAGCAAGTGTTCTGCTCAGTCTGCAGCGGTTATTGCTGGTGACTATTTTGTTTGGTTTAGGAAACACGGGGTAATGGCTGAACACTTCAAGGAGCTTCAAACGCTCTGAATATGCTTGGGAGACAGAATTATTTCTGTTTTCAAAAGAAGGAGGGTTCCACACTTGTGTGAGCAGATGATTTAAAGGGATGATGTGTTAGTGTTACATGTACTGGTGGTCTGAGGTCTGGCTGCAGCCTTTCTGCTGCCTGTGTCCCCATTTGGAATGGAGGTCCCACTCTGATGGTGCAGGCAGCTGGGGAGGAGAGGAATTGCTCTTTACATAGCGAGGAGAAGGCTGTTTGTGTGTCTGTGCACTCTCAGGTGTGTTGTTATTGCGTTTTGTGATTAAGAGGAAGCCCTGCAGTGAGTGGCTGAGCTAGGGAACAGCAGCTCCAAGGACTGAGCTTAAAGATAGTGTAAAGGTACAAGCAGACTATTTCCTTGTTTTCCCCCCATAGAAAGGAGATGCTCCTGGTTTCACCTAAACCAGGGCTGTGTTGAAAATCACGACTGGGCCTTTCATTGCTCTTGGGGCTGTGATTAATAATCTCACTCACTTTTAAACTGTCTTCTATTCCACACCCTGCTTGCAAACAGCAAAGCAGGACAGAGCTCTCTTTAATTAGGTACTGAACCCTGGGATTGGTGAGAGTATCAGTGCCACGGGCGTTAGGTGTGCACCAGCTCTGTGCTGTGAATTGTTTTCTAAGCACTTTTTAAATCATTCAGGAAGGCTGCGATTATTGGCAGGGACTCTGAGGAGGTTTGGGTCTTTGGGATCTTCCAGTTCGGCTTTGGAATGTTTTATTTGCTTGCTTTGGTTGGCACAATTCTGTGGCTGGGGTGGACTGGGGTGTTCTTGCCATAAGCTTGCCGTGGGACCTCAGGCAATTGGCATTATCAGTGCTTTGCTCACCCCTTTTCCTCTTTAGAATGGATTGGTTTTTAGGGAGCACCCAGGGCTTGCTTGGAGTGTGCAGGAAAATTGTGTGGGTGGTTTTCCTTTCTGGGAAACTCCCGTGGGAGAGTTTTGTCCTGCTTCCTTCCAGACAGACTGCGCAGGCAGAGGGTTCCATGCTGGGCATGCTGGTTTACTTAGCACTGGGCTGGAGGAGCAGTGGTGCTATGGAGGGTGTGAGGAGCTGAATTCAATGCGTGAGGAGTTGGGAGCAGATGTGAATCAGTTGAGGTGTCATAGCCTTCAAGCAAAATGCTTTGAGCACAGTACGTTGGATAGAAATCTCTGCTGATGCTGAGAAAAAGTGTCTTAACTGTGTGGGCAGTGACAGATTAATCTGCCATTGGCACTACAGTATAGGTGGGTGTCCAGACTGGGGTGGGTTCTTCTGGCTGTTGGCTTCCTGTCAGGCTTTACCCACAGGCCAAGTCCTCAGGTGTCCTGGGACTTGCTCTCTTGGGAGCACCAATGTGTTTGTGTCGGATGGACAGTGAGAACACATCAGCTTAATTCTTGCTTTGCTTTGAGACTTTCCCAGCAGAGTGTTTTCAAGTGCCAAACAGGTTTGGGATATATCTATATGATTATACTTGAAACACTCCAAGAGGGAGTTCCTGTGGTCTATGATGGGATGTTAGGAGTGGTAGATGGGTCAGGATGTTAGATAGATCAGGTTATGTTGAGGATGTCAGAACCAAGCCAGGCACTGCCTGGGGATGGATTCGGGGTTTAAATAGCTGCAGTATCCCCTTGTGTTTCGGGGGCAGGAGCAGGGTGAGGAGGCAGTGCTCCAGGGCTGTTTTTCCGAACACTAGGTTACACTCCTTCCCAGGAGCATCATTTTGCAGCTCTTATCATTCACAAGACACACAAGATTTGTGCTCTGCCCATCATGGGAGGAACAGTGAATTGCATTCATGGCATGCAGTGTACTTACTTTCCATGCCTCAAACAAGACTGGCTCCAGAGCTGACTGGAGGATCCCAAGCAGCTCTGGGAGGCCCGAGGACTGAGGAGGTGGTTTGTGTTTGGGGTGCCTGCAGGAGCAGTTTGAGCTCTGTGCTGATGCTTTGGTTAAAATGCTGTGTACGGGCTTGAAATCTGCATCTTGAAGACTTTAGGGCTGGCTTTGTTGGTGCTGGAATTAGCAGCTGCCTTCAGCACTTGGCGCAGGGGTGTCTCTGTGTTTGCCTTGTGGCAGAGTGGGTGTTTGTGACACTGGAGTGGACTGAACGGATGTTTGTGAGAATCCCTGATGGCTTTTCAATCTATATACCTCAAGTTATTGTCCTGCCATTGAGTTCTGTATAGGAATTTCAGAACCCAAACCACAGCTATGCATGTAAACAAATAGGGGATGTTTTAGCAATGAGATACTGACCTTTCCACAGCTTCATTCCACTCTACTTTTGTCTGCAGTCCCAAAACTGAAGAAATGTCACTGCAGATTTGAGTACATCCAGAGTGCTCTATTTTGAAGGCAGGAGCTGTGCAGTGTTCGGCACCTTTGAAAGAAACCATGTCTATAAAAAAGACAGGTTTTCATGGAATCCAAGACTGGTTTGGGATGGAAAGGGCCTTAAGATTCTTCAGTCCCAACCGCAATGCCATGGGCAGGGACACCTTCCATAGAGCAGCTTGCTCCAAGCCCCTGTGTCCAACCTTGAACACTGCCAGGGATGGGGCAGCCACAGCTTCTCTGGGCACCCTGTGCCAGCGCCTCAGCACCTTCACAGGGAACAGCTTCTTCCTTATATTTAACCTGAACTTGCCCTGTTTCAGTCTGAACCCATCATCCCTTGTCCTGTTGCTGCAATCCCTGATGACAGTCCCCTGTTTTCTCTCCACAACAGTCATTTGTGGTGTTGTGGGGCTGTTCCAGGATGAATCACTCTGGCTGAGCTAACAGACAACTCTTGTGTCATGAGGCTGCACAGTTCCTAGGTCCAATAGGGAGGAAATGGCAGAATCCTGCAGGTGACAGCACAGAGGAGCAGGATCTCCCCTTCCCTTCTCCTTGTCTTGCTGCAGCTGTCTAGTAATTCAGGTCTGCATGTGGACTGTCTAAACAGCATGTGTTGGTGGAAGCTGAGCTGCTCTGCTTCATGACATACGTCCTGCTCTGGCTGATTAAGGCTGTTTGGTAGATAGCTGGAATTTCTGAAGATGAATGTGTGAAACAGTATTTGATCTTCTAGGAGCAGCTGAGCCAAACCCCAGTGTTCATCCACTAGGATTTTTGTGACGTAATGCATTGGTTTAGTGAGATTGAAGGAAAAAGCAGGATTTAAAAGATGTAAGTGAAGGATGTGATACAGAATATGGGTAACGAGTACAGGGAAAGCCCTCTCCCACCTGCACAAGGACAAGGGTAAGGCAAGTTCCTGGAGCCTTGCAGCCGGTAACATGTGGTAATGCCTTGACTCTGTGTGAGCCCTTTGCCTTCCATGAGGAGCTTTTCCTGAGCCACATTCAGCCTGTGAGTGCAGCAGGTCATGGGGACTTGATGAAGATGATCCTTCAGCTTGCACAGAGGTTCAACATCTGGCGGGTGCTCACATGAGCTTTCCAGCATATCCATGGTCTTCCAGACTGTGCCAACCACTCCTCTGCTCTTTTCCACTTCACAGCTACAGCCACAACTCGGTAACACTCTGACTGCACGAATCATTTCAAGGTGAAGTGTCTTCTTGAAATGAAGAAGGTGCTTTTGAATAAGAGTGGTGGCCATTTCCTTGTGTCACTGACGCCAGGTCCGAGGTCCTGTCTTGCTGAGATGTCACTGTCCCAAAGAGCTCCCGCTGGAGCACAGCTTAGTCATGGAAATGAAATAAATCCTATTTCACAGAAACTGGTAAAAATAAGTGTTGAGGATTGGTTTGTTTCTATAGCAACAGCCTGGAGAAGCTCATCCAGCTGCTTCTGCAGAAGGGAGGGAAACAGGGATTGAAATGTTAGTCCACCTGGGACTGTAGCTGTCAGCAAGAGGAAGGTCTTTGATAGACTGATGAAGGGGTAAAAAGCTTAATTAAAGGCAGAGGACAGGAGGATGTGAGCTGTATCTGGAGAGGAATTGCTGCTGGAGTGTGTGAATGTGCCCTCTTCCTCTGTGCCAGACCTGGAGAGCCTGTATTAGGTCCTCAGGGCTATTTATAGCCTGTTTCCCAAAGGATTGCTTTCTGAACTTGCTTGCCTCCTCACATCGGTGGGGAAATGCCCTGCTTTAAGCAAAGCAGAGCTTTGATGCTGTTCAGGACCTGAGCCTGGAATTAAACCCTTTCTGTCCTGCAATGACTCTCCAGGGCTTGCCTGAGAAAGTTCAAGGTTGATCAGGAAATCTCTCTGTCCATGGACAGGGAGGTGACCTTTGAGAAGTTTGGATGACTAACAAGCTAAATTTTCTTGATTCCCCTTTAACTCTAGCTGAATCCCAGAGTGGTTTGGGTTGGAAGAGACCTTAAAATCATCCAGTTCCAACCTCCTCCCACAGGCAGGGGCACCTTCCATAGAGCAGCTTGCTCCAAGCCCTGTGTCCAACCTGGCTTTGAGCACTGCAGGGATGGGGCAGCCACAGCTTCTCTGGGCACCCTGTGCCAGCGCTCAGCACCCTCACAGGGAACAGCTTCTGCCTTATGTCTTAGCTGAACTGTTTCAGTATGCACCCATCACCCCATGTCCTATCACTGCAGTTCCTGATGAAGAGTCCCTTTCCAGCATCCTTATAGCCCCTTCAGACACTGGAAGTTGCTCTGAGGTCTCTATGCAGTTTCTCTTCTCCAGGCTGAAGAGACCCAATGTTCTCAGCCTGGCTCCATACAGGAGGTGCTCCAGTCCCTGAGCATCCTGGTGGCTTCCTCTGGCCTTGCTCCAACAGCTCCATGTCCTTCATATGTTGGGGACACCAGAAGTGCACACTGTGCTGCAAAGTGAGGTCTCCCCAGAGCAGAGGGGCAGAATCCCCTCCTTCGACCTGCTGCTCATGCTCCTTTTGATGCAGCCCAGTTTTGATGCAGCTGCATGCTCCCTAACAGCATATGCCAGGGCAGGCTTTGATGTGAATATTTGTATCCTGGAGGAAAAAAACCCAGTAAAGCATCCAGACTGCTGAATAATGGGTTTGGGTTTCAAACTGGTTTTGTCTATACAGTGTGAACATTTGTGTGGTGTTTTACTTACTCCTAAACCGAGACTTTTAGCAGACTTTAGCACATACAAGTGTTAATGTGGCTGTTTTCCCCCACAGTAAATGTGAGCTCCTGTCTGGGAGGCCCTGAGATGCCAAGTGCTGTGACCATGGGTCCACATACGTTTTTGATGATGAATCCCACCTTGCCTGGCTGTTTGCAGCAGTAAATGCATCTGAAACTATCAGGATGTTGATGAAATCACCGAAGTTGCTTTCAGAATGGGAATGTGTGTGCACAAGGCTTTCACCAGGCTCTCAGAGTCTGCTGTTTAGCTTAAGGAAAGTCAGAGCTCCAGTTCATCTTGTTTAGGTTTGGTAAACCCCAGGTTGTGTTAGTGCTCTTCCCTCATTATTTATAGATATGTTTTCTTTCAAAGGGAAATGAAAGTTAAAAATAAACCTTTTTCCAGCTAAAAGGAAGTGTCTGTAGTGCCACATGGTAAGGACACAGGAACACAGCCCTGTCTAAAAGTGAGTGCCATAAATTTTATGTAAATACATGATCTCATTAGATTTACGTCTAATCCTATTGCTTGCTGTTTTCCAGACTTTTAGGGCAAGCCAGGCTGAAGATGTGATAGATGGTCCTTAAATCTAACCTTGAAGTGGGCTGGAAATCAGGTGATATGACTTCTGCCTCATCCTAATTAAGACATTATGAGAAATCCTTTCAAGTTTGGCATCACAAAGTAAATTGCCTGGGTTTGAAATGTAATCTGATTAAAGATGCCTGATAAGGTTTGAAGCATGTCCATGCAGGGATGCGGGTGGGCTCCCAGACCCTTCCATACTGTTCTTAATTTCAGAATCAGAGCAAGGTTTTTAGGAAGCAGGAACAGGATTATGTTGAAGCCTTGAATTCTGGGGACTTAAAAGCTTTGCATTCTGGTCTTGGTTCTGTTGAGGATTGGGACATCCGTCAGATGACCTAAATAAGGGACCGTGTGCTCAGCTCTGCGCCCCTCGCTACAGGAGAGACATTGAGGTGCTGGAGCGGGGACAGAGAAGGACATCGGGGCTGGTGCAGGGCCTGGAGCACAGTGTGATGGGAAGGGCTGAGGGACCTGGGGGGTTCAGATGGAGAAGAGAAGGCTCAGGGGGGACCTGATGGCTCCCTGCAACTGCCTGAGAGGAGGATGGAGCCAGGAGGGGGCTGCGCTCTGCTCCCAAGGACCAAGGGATGGGACAAGAGGAACCGGCCTCAAGCTGCACCAGGGCAGGTTTAAATGGAGCTGAGGAACAGTTCCTGCCCCAGAGGGTGCTCAGCGTTGGAACAGAGTGCAGTCACCACCCCTGCAGTGTTCACACAGTGTGGAGATGAGGCCTCAGTGCCATGGGTTAGTGATGGCCTTGGCAGTGCTGGGGTAAAGGTTAGACTTGATGATCTCAAAGGTCTTTTCCAACCTGGATGACTCTGTATGTCCAGTGGACTTTTCTTTTTTTGCTAGTACTTCTTCCCAGTGTTTTTTCAAGCCATGATTTCGTGCTTCACAGTGTTGGGTGTCACATAAGAGTTGATTAAATGACCTCAGTTCATCCTGAGACCCCCCCATGGGTGACTTCTGGTTGTCTTAGAGTGTTTTGGTACCTATCTTTGCATGATCTAAAATGACTTGCATTCCTCTTGTGCCATTGGGCTCTCTTTACAGCCTTGTGGAGTCTGAAGCCGTATGTCTGAACTCCTGTGGCTCATCTCCATTGAGTTAGAAACACAGAGAACTTTGCCATGTATAATTAGTGCTGGATTTGGCATTTGGAGACTATTTCCTTTAACCTCAACAGGAATTACTTCACAGAAGGAGTGAAACAGGATGTCTTTTTGACATTCCTTTCTGCTGAGAATAAAGCCCTACAAAGAAGAGAATTGGTTATAAAAAGCAAACTGCAGTCTTTGTGCTTGTCCAGCATGGAGGACGTCATCCAAGCATGGTGTTGGGTGTCTGTGCTGAGGTTAGTGCTGAAACCACTTGGTAGTTGAGCTGCTGTGAGGAGTCCAGCCCTGCTTTCCTGCCAGGCCTAGAGCAGATTGCCCAGAAATGCTGTGGGTTCTAAGTACAGGTTCAGAATGAAGATCTGTGTTTCTCCACAGTTCACTCATGCTTCACATACGCCTTTTCTTTTAAATTCCTCAGGAAATTTGGGTACAATTTAATGCTATGGAGAGCTGCAGAAAGGACTTTGTGCTTTCCATCTCAAAAGCTGTCACTGTTGTTAGGTAAGCATTTGAAGCCATCTGAAATGCCTTAGGATCTTGATAGCTCTGTGGGTCTGAGTGCAGCTGGGATACAGTTCTTGCTGGGATAGAGTTGCAGTGACCCTGAAATTCTTTGAAGTAATGGAGAGTTTTATACCTGCATAAGTTTATAATTTGGGGGTCTGGCTTGCATAGAGACATTTCTCCTGTGTGTTAAAAGTGGTGGGCTGGGAAAGGCTCTGCCACTAAAAGCAGCTTCTGGCTGGGAGAACTGTATTTATCAGAGGAAAGAAAAGCCCAGAGCTGTTTTTAAGCGCTTTCAACTAAGTAGGCAGAAGTACTTTAAGGGGCTTGGAATGCATTATTTCATGTTTGTATGTTCCCCAAAGAAAATATGTTTTTTCCTGGTGAAGAAAGAAGCTATTTGAGGCTGGTTTATCTTGGCTGAAATCAATTGTGGCAGGTGGATAAAAGCTGGAAGCTTCAAGGTGCACAGTGAAATGCGTGGGGAAGAGCTCTCTTTGCTGCCTGATCTGGTATTTATTCCATTTACTGATGTTGGAGATTTCCATAGATGCCTGTCAGCTCTCTGAAGAGCATGCCCTGCCCTCCTGGCCTTCCCCACAGCTCTTCAGAGGCAGTTAGCTGGGAAAGGACCTTAGTTAGCATTTACTACATATCATTTTGCTGGCTCACTTATCCACTGCTGGTTTTCAGCTCAGACCTTATCTCTGCTCTGCGTAGTGTAGGCAAGTAATGACAACTTTATAGGAGCTATCTCAGGATTTGGGAATAACTTCCTGCCTCGGCCATTCGCTCTTGTGCCTGCTTTTTAACAGGCGGGGTTTCACAGATGCTTCTGGAGGAAAAGGACGTCCTTTTTCATTTCTATCCAGCTTTTCTTTAAGCTTTCTTAAGGGCTCTTGTGTTGCCTTAAGTTGATGCTTTCTCTGTTGATGCATACCAAGAGGGAGCAGGAGCTTATCACAGTGCTCTTTGGACAGGATGGGTGAGGTGTGTCCTTACAATGTTCCCATCCAAGCCACTGCAGGGTCACTTTTCTGTTTCTTACCCTTACTGTCTTTGCTCTCTCGTTTCCTTGTTTGTGGCTCTTTGCACATGCAATTAAAAAGCTCATCCAGAAAGAATTTCATCTGGAGTCACAGCAGGGGCATGTTTGCATCCCGCATTGTTGCCAGTTAATCTCTTGCTTGGTCCCGTCTTTCTTTAGCCTTCAGGGACCTTCTGATTAAGCCGAAGCACTGGGATTTGATACGTGGCTTAAATGGAGCTGTGTAGGTGAAACAGCTCTGGTGCTGATGTGGGCTGTGTTGAAGAGCAAAATCTGCTGCAAATGCTTAAGTGGAAGCTTTGTCATGGATTTTAATCCTCCGGTCCTGTGTTTTGTTCCTCTTCTCCCATCCCATTGCATTTGGTCTTCAATGTCAGAGCAACTAATTTCCTTTTTACTGAAGCTGAACGCTGTCTCGATGCACAGGGATTGGCACCCTGTGAGTCCCTGCTGAAGGCATGTGGGGTCTCTCCCTGCATGTGCACTCTCCTCTCCCCATCTGTCTCAGCAATTAAGCACTTCAGTGCCAGTGTAAATTCAAAGCCTTCATGTCGCTGATCTTCACAGTGTCACAAGGGAAATGGCATGTTCTCGTTTCTTTCAGTCTCCCTAAGGCAAAAGTGCGCTCCAGCTGCAGTTCTTGATACAGAATAATTGCATTTGCTTTTTAATTGATGGAGGGGAGAGCTGATTCAGTCTCTGGATCTTTGTTTCTCTGGCTCTGCTTTACTTGGCCTATTTCCCTGTTTCTCATCTACTCCAGGTCAGACACAAGCGTCGCTGTTCAGTGTTTTGGGCATCAGAAAAGGAAGAGCTGGCTTGCTGTGGGAGCAAGTGGGTTGGTGTAGTTCCATGATGACTTGGGGTGGAGATGGTTTTGCCTGGGTTGGGGGGCACGGTGGCCAAGTGAAGCATCTGAGCTTGGCTCTCGTGGGCTGGAGTGGGGAGAGGATAGGTCTGTTTGGCAGAAAACATGGAGGTGTATTTAACTTCTGTGTATAGAATGTACCTAAGACTTAACCACCTTTCCTGTACGCTTCCAGGTGCAAAGTTCCCAAATTCCCACTGAGATCGTGTTGGATCAGATCACTCTGGGTGCTAGGAAAACAACAGTAACTTTGACTTGTTCTAATCCTGTTGATTTCATCTGACGATGAACACATAGCTATCCTGCAGAGTAGGCAGAGAGTGACACGTTATCTGCCATCCCAAAGCACATAATTGGTGCATCAGTTCCCCCCATACAGGAATAATGACAGGCCATGGGAATGAAGTGCACACTGCCACAACGGTTTTCTGCACAACTTCCTTTTGGCAGCACTTTTACTCCAAACTCAGACCTTTTGTGTGTCTGTCAAAGGGAACAGCACAGATGGACATGTACAGTTCAGGCTGCATTGCTCTGTTTCTGTTGGTTGGTTGTCATGTCTCTTGGGATGCTGCAGCTTGTTAAATCATCTCACAAAGGAGAAAAGGGGGAGGGAAAACCCACTGTTGCCAGCTGCACTTGGTGGGGTTTTGATTGGGAAGTTGGGGTTGCCCAGGCAGCTTGCTTCCATTTCCCTGGAAGCTCTGGGTGGAGGGAAGGTGATGGGAAGGCAATGTACCTTTCTAGGGAATTATGCTTCAGCACAACCCAGCTAGATGTGTCCTGCTAATTGTCTCTGCATCTAATTATTTACCTGTTAATATTGCATTTTCTTCCTCTTAGTTGCATCTTCTCCATTACTGTGGCAATGGCAGAGCTTAGCTTCAAATGAGGAGTGAGGAACACTTACGGTAGCAGCGCTGCTGGTTCCAGTCTGCAGTTCCATGAAATTGTCAGTTCCAGGCTTTTGTATCTGACCTTTATAATGCCCCTCAGTTTATGGAGTTTCTGCAGGAATGCTCTGCTTGCTTTTTGCTCCTATTCTTTAAAATCCCATCTAGTCAGAAGCAAAGGCAGAGCATGCCACAAGCCTGGTGTTTAGTGAGCCTCCTGAAGAGCTCTGTGGGCATTTTGTGAGCAAATCTCTGTACTTTCCCAGAGCTCAGTTTCCTGACCAAGGCAGCTTTTTTGACTTCAGGGCTTCGTGTAGAAATCCCACATCTGTGTGTTGCATGCTCAGGGTTTGCTCCCTGCTATATACAGGTGCTCTGGTTTGAGAGTACTGTTACTAAGGTAATAGTAGAGACTGTGTCCTGCTTTCAGTTACGTGTGTTAGGAGCTAAATTCAAACTGTCTTCTTAAATGACTCCAGTGGGCATTTTCCTTCTCTTTCCTTCTGAAATCTCCCCATCTCTTCTGAGTTTTGCCTTCAGTTGAGCTAAGTGCCAAAGTCGTCAGGCAGGGTAACATTTGTGACCTGAAAACATGAAGGACCTGTGCCTGATGCCATTTTAATGTTACCTTCCTGTTATCCCTTCTCTTCCCCTGGGAAGAGGCTGCCCTTGGAGATGCATGGAGAATGGGTGCTCCTGACACTGTACACATCAGAAACCAGAGCTGCTGGCTGCTCTCCCATGGACGACACTGCTTGGCTTTCCCTGCCTTGATGACTGAAGCTTTTTGCACTTCTTTCAGAACAGCTTTGTTCAGATCTGGCCCCTGTAGTCAATGCCAGCATGTAGAGCCTGTGTTGTATGTGAACTCTGCTCCATTGCATGTAATCAGCTGGAAATGCTCCCGTAATGGGAGCAGATTGTAGAGTTGAGTGTCTGTAATGCTTTTAAGAATAAAGGGCAGCGTATGCACTCAAACCAGGCCACTTTTTTCCTCTCCTGCAGCTATTTATTTTGCCTCCTGCTTGGAGGGATTCTTTGATGTGGCATAACACACACGCCTGACCCTTCCTTTCTGCCTCTCGTTTTATAATGCAGGTGACAGAGCCCACTGTCACCCCCCACCAGACATTAAAGAAATGCATTTCCACTGGCAGGAGCTATCTGTGAGGCTAGGGCTGCCCTCTTCCTAGTGGGGAATTTTAGCTTGGATGGATGCTTTTCTATTAGCAGTGCCAACCCTGTCTTGTTCCTTTGTAGCATGAGCCTGCAAGCCCAGAGGTTAAATGTATGGTTGTCAAAGTTCTTGTGCCAACCTGAAACAGTCTCCTGAAATGAGGAGCAGCAGTGGGTAGGCTGGTTCTGAGAGAGAGCAATGAGCTTATCATTTGCCTCTTATGGGTCCTGATCTGGTCCTTCATGGGGTTGCAGTCACTTTGACAGCTCCTGCAGGTTTCCTTCTGCCTGCTCTTTGCTACTCGCTGTATCTGAAGAGCCCATGGTTCTTCTCTCTTCCTAAAGAGAAGCAACAGTTTGGCCATTAGAGGATGAGTTGCTGCATGTGTTGCTCCACTGGTTGAAATGCTGGCTTTTTCACAGTATGCTGCTAACCTTACACTGGCTGAAGTGTTCATGTTAGGCAATGAGGCTGGAGGTGGCAGCAATTGTTGCTCACAACTATTGCTTCACGCTGCAAATGAGCTGGCAAAGTGGAAGCATTTGAGGGCTGGGAACTTGGTCTTGTACTGTGCAGAGGGCCAGGCCCAGTCTGACTGCTGCTGTGTGACAGTGGACTGAATCTGAGCATTTGCACCCAAATCCCTGCTCACTAGCTCTGCCTTTGCTCCTGGGTATCTTGAGAGCAAGTGACTTACAGCCTGAGCTCCAACACCTCTGGAACTGGGTTGTGGTGTTGTGCAATGCCAGCTGGGTTGTTTTCACATGTCCTGCCCTTATTAAGGTGCCTGTTTTTCCTCATCCATCCCCATCATGTACTTGAACTCATCAGCCTGTGACTTTGAGGCAATTTTACCTTGTTAATCTGTCTTTGGCTGTAGTTTATGTGGTGGGGTGTAGGGAAGGGGTTTGGCTTTGTCCTCTCAGTGTTCAGCTGACTCTTGTGCTGCACCCAAGCAAAGTTGGTGTTGGCGAGTGATTGCCAAGTGCTAAATAGGCTCTGAGGCTTCCAAGACAGAATGGCCTGAAATGTCTTGTTCTGCTCCTGATGCTGTGGAAGGAAGGGAAGGTGAAATGGCCAAAGGTTTGTCTTGCTGCTCAGACTTCACATGGCATCGGTGCCCCCAGTGCTTTTTGAGTTGTGCTCACCATCAGCTTTGTCTTGTAGGTATTAACACATCCCTTCCATGTGTATTTCTTTTAGTGCCATAGGATTAAGTCTTTTAATGGCTGTCCTGTATATTTGGCCTCGCAGTTTAACATGTTAGTAGTAGTGTGGAAAGTACTACAGGGAATATGAGCCTTAAATGTGATGTTAGCCCTATCTGTAAATCAATAGCCCTGTAATTCCCATAGGTGGAAGCATGTGCCTTTGCCCTTCTGCATTGAAAATAGCACCTTTTGCAGTGAGTCAGATGTGACCTGGGATTTCAGTGTGGGGTGGGCATTGAAGAGTCACTTCTTTTACCTGGAGTAAAAGAAACCCAGGAGCATTTTGGAGGAGAAAATGCTTTTAAGGCTCCCTCCAGGAGGTTGGATGCTGTTAGTGAGTTGATGTGTAGGATGTATGTAGTGGTTTGGGGTGCAGATATCAGTTAAATAGCAGCACTAACACCTTCTTGTGTGTGCGATCACTGAAGTGAGCTCTGGAGAGTAAAGGGAAAAGAACCAAGTGGAGCAGTGGCCAAAATCCTGTTACAGCCTCAGCACAGATGGATGTTCCATAGGTGTTTGGAGTGGGATGTCCATGCCCCTTGAGGACTCGGTGATCACCCTGATGCTGTCGTTCCTGGTGGGTGCATGTGGAGGTGGTTTCTTTCTGCTGTTGTGTTTGTCAAAGGCACATTCCCCCCCAATCACCCCTTCCAAATACATTGATTCTCCTCTCTTGGGGAACTTCAGCACCGCATCTCACTGTTGGGAACTGGGTGGAGGAAGTGATGTGCTTTCTTATGTAGCAAACCTACTTCTTTTGGCCAACCTTTTGGAAGGAGAGGAAGCAAAGGGTTGTAGGAGTTTGAAAAGTCACTATTAACTCACCTCGTGTTTACTTTGTGACTGTAACATTGCAGATCTGTGCTGTGGCTTCTCCTTCCAGGCATGCTCTTTCCTACCAGAGAACCAGCTGAGGTGGGAGATGTGTGCTCCTGCTCTCCTTGGCTTCCGTAACTACGCGTGGATTCTCATGCTGGATGTGATGACATGATTTTGGTCTCACTCTTACTTAACTGCCCCTCTTCAAAACTGGAAAGTTTAGGTGCTGATTAAAAGTCACAGATGTGTAGTTAAGATTAGCTTAAAGCTAAAGCTGTCAAATACTTCTTCACTAAGATCTTGGTCTGAACTTGATCTAAAATCCATTGGAACAAAGTCCACTGGGAAGCGCAAGTTGATACTGCAGCTACTAGATGAGATGTGTGTGCCCCCTGCCATGGAGAGGGGCTGTATGCAAACGGACTGAGGAGTGAGAATTAAAGGGAATTTCATGGATACAGCTGTTGAAAACACTTATTACTCCCATAAAACTGCCTTGAATTCTGCCTATGAACATGTCCATAAATCTGAAGATGCTGCCTGTTGAAGGAGAGCATTTAATGCTGCACCATAATGCTGTCAGCAGGCTTCTGCTGAGTTTAGCTGTCAGGATTTGTTAGGTGCCTATACAAAGGAATACGAACACTGGGGAACTCTCTGCCTTTTCATGTGCTTGAAGGGAATTTTCTGGAAAGAGCTGCCTGCAACTGGAGTGGGAAAAGCACCTCCAGCAGGCACTGAATTACCTTTGCAGTGTGTTCTGCATGTCCTTACCTGTTTGCGCTACTTGGAAACACAGTTGTCATTCCTTGATGGATTGCGTGCCTGACTCAGCTCTGGCTGGTGCAAGCTGTGAGGAAAGAAGGTGTGTTTTGACAGTGTGGAAGAAGAGAGACAGTGAGATCTCATATCACTGCCTTGTGAATCCCTGAAAACAGCTTTGTTTTGCGCTGTCACAACACTGATCACAGTCTCCACTGCTGTGAGATGGAGACTTCAGCTGATAACTGGAGTTATCCCACATGGACAGTGTCTTCCCTGCTGAGCTGTGTCCGTGCTGCTCCTCTCCCGGCATGTTCTGTCAGTTCAGGAGTGATGCTCACCAGTCGTCTGTGTCTCGGTTCAGCAGTTCAAGTGGCTGCACGTTTAATGCATGTGCCCCTTAACTTTGACTTTAACCTGTGCCCTGTGTCTCGAGTATCCAGATTTCCTGGAATGGTGTGTCCAAATCCCAGGAGGATCAATCTGTCTGCTCTGGTGGTTTTGTTCTTTTCATGTTTGGAAACTGGATGTGTTGCACGGATGTTTGTGATCCCAATGCTCTTTCCTTATAGGTATTGCTCGCCTGCTCTTGTTTGCTCATTGCCAGGGAAATTGCTGCTTTGAGCCCAGAACAGCATCAGTGGTGGTTTTTCACATACCACAGGCTCTTTCAGGAAGGAAAAGTGTAATGCAGCATGTAACTCCATGCTGGTACTGTAGCAGCAGGGCTGTGCTGTACTCTGCAGTGTGTTAACTCCTGTATGTGGGGTCAGTGGTCTCTCCACGCTGGTGCTGTAGCAGCAGGGCTGTGCTGTACTCTGCAGTGTGTTAACTCCTGTATGTGGGGTCAGTGGTCTCCCGTTTCCTCTGATTTCAGACTTTTAAGCACAGCAGTGAGGACATGGCAAATTCCAGCATCAGGAAACTTGGGCAGCAACACCTCATAGCCAGCTTACAGAGACGTTACTCAGCATTGCACCTTTAGCCCTGTAAATCCAGATGTGCTCTTTCACTTACCCCTAATCGTTCAAGCTCTGTATTCATTCTGCCATCAAGATCTATCAAGGTAACTTACTGTTTGCATGAAGGACCTTTCCATTCTTCCCCTTATAGCTCTGGCAATACATTGTTCTAAGTTCCCTGCTCCTTTCAGTGTGAGGAGCTGGTTGAGAGCTTCACCTCTTCTGATCCTTGTGGGCTCTATGATCTATGGATACATCCTTGCTGACAGTTGTTCTTGTGTGTGTTTTTGCCAAGTCTAGAGGCACTTGAGGAGCACATGTATTAGCTCTCATCATTCAGCTTCTTCCCTTTCATTTAAGCCTCTGAAGTTGCATTTTAGCCTTGTCAGTCAAAAGAACACTTTGCTCTGAATTATTGCAAAGAGGAGAAAAATCAAACCCAACAACTGAACTCCAGCAACAAATTAAACCAAACCAATCTGTACCTCTTCCCTTTGGCTCTTAACAGTGCCCTTCTGCATCAGGTAGAACGTAATGTCTGTGTTTGGCTGTAAAATGCTTGGCAACATCATCATGTTTGAAGTGCTAAATGTGAATGACTGTATTTTTCCAATAGCAAAATGGAGGCAGCAATGTTAGAGAATTTTATATGCAGTAAATGTTTCCTTCCTAGGGCTGGAATGTGAAGTGAGACTTCTGCATGCATTTAAAATGCCTGCATTCCCTGTGCAGCTATTTATCATTAGTCTCTGTATTAAATGGCCACCCACATTTTCTATAGTATGTCTGAGTTTGGTATTGTAACTGATAATGACAGTGCCAAACTCTTCAGTGTTGTGCTTTTAGAGCTGCAGTTAGAGGAAAACCCTAACAAAGGCAGAAGGGACTTTCTTGTGTTCAGTTCTACAATGAGCTGGAAGCGGCAGTCAGAATGAAGCTCCTGTTGAGCTTAGGTGCTCTATGAACTCTCCAGGCCTGAGCAGAACAGACCAGGCAGATGCACAGCTTGTATGTTCCTTGGTTTGTTGGGTGGGAAGCACTTGTGTCTGAAAGGAATGTACTGAACAGAGAGGAAAGGAGGATGTGAAGGAGTAAGAGGATGATGGTGAGGACAAGAATATAGGAAGAGGGCAGCCAAGGGGCTTGGGTAGACCAGTCATCCCAACTGACTGCTTTCTCTTTGTATGTATAGCAAAGTCTGGACAGAAGTTGTGTGTATCACCACTTTGGCTTCCTTTGCAGCCTCTCTGCTAGATGGAATCTGACCGAATTGCTCTCCACGCTCTTTCCTGAAGCCTGCCAAAAAGGGGCTGAGAAAGTGTTGCTTGGGATGTAGCCACATTCTCCCCTGCCCCAGGAATCCTCTGCTTTAATCTGCTCCAGCCTTGCATCAGCAGTTTATTTTTGGAAAGGCTGTTGTATTATCTTGTGGTTGTGGCACGCAAGGAGAGAGGGCACAGCTCCATTGTGAGCCCTACTCTGCCCCAAGCCCTTTCCCATCACTGAGATGGGTGTAGTGCTCCTTTTCTCCCTCTGCAGAAGAATTCAAACACACTTTCGAAGCCTAAAGCCTTGCACAAAGCGTGTGAGTTGTTTGCATTATCAGTCTATAAGCAGGAAATACCAAAAGGGGGTTGTGTTCCTTGCAGGGACCTAACAGTTGTATGAATATTAATAGCTGAGATGTGTGTATTGACTTGTGGTGTCCTCCAGGCAGTGGACTAGGAGCTAATCTGCCTCCAGCCTCCACTGCCCCTGTGACACTTTGTCTCTAAGGCATTGAACTAAGTCTACAAACATCTGGGACAAGTTCTCAGCTACTTCAAACTTCCTTTGTGACCCTGGGCCAAGCCACTATGAACACTGGCTTCTGAACCGGGGTGTCTGAACCAGGGATGGCACTAGTTTTGTGCTTTGTGTCTTCAGTGCTGTACTTGAATGCAGCCGGTAGCAATGGCCTCTGCTGTCTGCTCTGCACAGGTAAGAGTGCTGGTCCCTGAAGTCTTGGGGTGCTTCTGTAATCCATGCAAGTGAGACTATAAATCAGCTTTAAAGACTCATCCTTTGACTTGAAAGCACTGAGTTGTTCTTTCGGTGGCTTGGCCTTTGCTCTAACCCACTGCTTCACATGATTGTGTGAGTAAAGTTACTACAGTCAGGAAGAAATAAATGGAAAGCAAGAGAACAAATATAGTCTTGTTTAAAGGAAGTGCTGGGTTTTATGGTGACCGAGGTAATGTGCTTTATTCAGCAGTTTTTACAAAGAGGAAGCTTTACTTAAAAAGCTCCAGCACTTGCTGAATCATGGAGCAAGAGGGGAATTAGCTTAAACGGAGCCCATTTTGCAATTTTGGAGCTTTTCTTACATCCTTAATGTTTTGTCTCAATTGCCTCAAACAGATACATCATGGACATGGTTAGAATACTGCTGTGGTGGAGCAAAAGGGAGGTGAAATCCAGGTAATCATTTGAGGAGTCTGCTTTCATAACAGACTGGTAATGTAAAAACAAGCCCTCCCTCGATGTGAAGGGATGGGATTGGCTCCAGCCCTTCCCTGAGCCTTATTGGAGACTTGTATTTACAGCATTCTTCTGTGCTGGGATCTGTTGTTCTGTTTAATCAGAAACAGCCCCCAAATCACCCTGCACATAGATAGTGCTTGGCTTTGTACTCTGCTTCTCTCAGTGCTCTATTTCCATTTTATAGATGGGAAAACTAAGATCTGGAAGTAGGGCTTTCCCCAGGGCTATGCAGCACAGTGGGGAGTAAAGCCCTTGTGATTCTGGAGTCATCATCTATGCCCTGGCTTGCCATGCAGTGATCCGGTGTTAGGATTTCCTGGCATTTTATTCTGTCTTGTCTATTTTTGCTGAAGGCAAAGTTCATAGCGCCCTGTTCTGAATTACTTCCCCTCTGCCTTGTACAATCAGGGCAGCAGGTCTGTAAGTAAGCATTGTTAACATGATTCGGGCTTTGCCGCTGCATGATCTCACAGCGCCATAAAGAAGTGCTCGTCTCTTTTTCATTTAACTTCTCATCTGCAAGCCACTGGAGATAATATATTCTAGGTGGAGATGCAGCCCTTGGCCTTGATGTGAGCATCTGTGCCTTAGCAGGAGGTTAGTGGCTTGAAGGGGAAACCCCTCTAAAGGGGATGGAGCCTGCCCCGCTGCTGCAGATGCCTCGTTTCCCTGCAGGATTCCTGTGTCTCCATAAAGCAGCTTGCTTGATTCTTAATGTAGCATTTTTATTGTTCTCGTATGTTGTGAAATGTGTTCACACTGGGACTCTTCATCAGGGCCTGTAGCAATAGGACAGGGGGTGATGGGTTTAAACTTAAACAAAGGAGATTCAGGTTGGATCCAAGGCAGAAGCTGTTCCCTGTGAGGGTGCTGAGCGCTGGCACAGGGTGCCCAGAGAAGCTGTG
>JASSUY010029890.1:19995-51394 GCA_032466535.1 Forpus xanthops
CAGGGCTTGGAGCAAGCTGCTCTATGGAAGGTGTCCCTGCCTGTGGCAGGGTTGGAGCTGGAGGAGCTTTAAGGTCCTTTCCAGCCCCAAACCAGGCTGGTTTGTGTTGCACACTGTTCCCATAAGAGCTCCCAGAGTGGGGCTGGATGAAGAAGGCTTCACACACCCGTGAGTCTGACATCTCAAAGTCTTGCTGAGTTGTTCCTATTGACTTAAACCTCTCTACATTTCCTTGGCTGGCCTGAATAGACCTGACAAACTCCTCGCTTCCAAAAATGTCATTTTCATCCCAGAGTTCTCACCTCCTCCCCTGAGTGATCTGAGGGGATTTCCTTATAATACCTTAGATTATAGCTCAGGCTTCGTTTCCAGCAGTTCTGCTGCAGTTCCTACAGAGATGTCATTCAAATCAAATGCACTGGGCACATGTAGTGCTCTGAGGGAGCTGCGGTGTCTTTCCGAAGGGACATTCCAGTGTTTTTCCAGCTCCTGGTTTCTGCAGACCATAGCAGAGTTATTTTCTGGCGTTTGCATCTAAGTTGGGATCTTTCCAGTCTGTCACTGGAATGCTGTGCATCACATAGATAAAGCTGGGATGGAAGCTTTGGTTTCTGTTAACTCAGGAGGCTGTGCTTCCTGGCAGAGCTGGGGAGGAAGAAGAGGGAAGAGACTGACATACTGCAGTGCAGCGCTCATCTAAATACAAGTAGTTCTCTTCTTGGATCCGTTCAGTCTGAACTTCTGGGTCCTTTGACCTTTCCTTGATAAAAGCTTTCTTTATTTGCAGGGATAAAAGGGCGGAGGGGAGGAAAGGACACAGCAGATAGTGATGTTTTAGTTCATATCTTAAACCCTGCCTGCCGGTTTCCGCACTGCCCAGTGCTTGCTGTGGCGCCGGTTCCATCCTGGGCTCCGACTTCTCTCCTTCTCCAAGCGCCTTGGGTGAGCTTTGCTTTTCCTCTAAAGTGTTAACCTGAAAACGCCTCAGGAAGTTCATGGAAGCGTGTTCTTTATGGAATTGTGCTTTCCCACAGAGAGCCTCTGATGGGGACGGATACCCTGTGCTCCGGTCCCCAGCCCTGCTGCCAGAGCAGATGACTTGGTGTATGCCCACTGCACCACGAACTTGGGTTTTCCTTCATAACTTCAGCTGAAAGAAATACTTGTATGGAATGCTGCTGATTTCTCGTATGTGCACCCTGAAGCTTTTTGAGCTCAGCATCAAAACGCAGCTCTGTTTCAGGTGTAAAACCACTGAACTCTGGCTTTGGTCTCAGGTTAGCAGCCTGTGCAAGGGGATGTGCAGGTGCAGCATTTAGAACTGCTCCACACTCCACACAAGTCTTTCTGGCAGTAGTTGTAACCATTAATCACCACTTTAAATCCAGCAATAAATTATTTGGGCAACCACACTGCGTGAACCCACTGCCAAGAATAAACCAGAGCCTGAGAATTACTCAGATCCCCTTCATACCTCAGGACTGATGCTGCTGCATGGGGAAGGGCTCCTCCTGGACTCAGTCTCATTGGTTTTCTGGTGCCTATCTTCTGGATATAGTTGAAGCCATCATCCTGCAAATGATGTTAGTAGCAGTTGAGATGCATTGCATGCATGTGTTGGTTTACTGTTTGCTTCTGAAGTGAGTGGTGCTGGATGGGAATGCTGCTGGCTAAGCAGCCTGATCTGTTGCAAATTGGATTTTGTGGCTCACTTGCCTGTCCTCTTGGATAAAGTTTCCCCTCATCTGCCTCTCCTCTAGTGGAGCTTGCGTCTGTCTCAGGACTGCAAAGCCCTTTATAACGCTCTGCTGGATCAGGAGTCACGCAGGAGGGGTTGAGGCATTTCAGAGTGTGCCTCAATCCCACCTGAACCACGCTTGGTTTACTCCTGAATTTCCACTTGGTCTGCATGGGATTCCTGTTGATTTGGGGCTTTTCCTGCTGCTTCTGCACACTGCGGTGTGGTGTTTGTTCTGGCTGGGAGTGCTCTAGTTAATGACTGTTAGGAAACCTGGTTACTGCTCGGGCTGCCTTTGTATCCTCCAATGGGTTGTAGTTACGTGCTGGGAAGAAAAGGAAATGATCAGCAAAGGCCTAATTCAGTTAAATGGGGGATTAGAGGATGCTGGTAAGTTCTACCCCTAGTTAAAGAAAACAGTGCAGGCAAATGTACTGTACTAGCACGAGCATGATTGTCCAGGCTTATGATAAATCCTGTCTAATTCCTGACAGTATTAACATGGGCCAGAGTGCAGGGAAGGTGGGTTGACAGAGAGGTGAATGGTTTCAGTTTGCTTATGAGATGTGTGTTCACGTGCCCTTTCTGGGAGCGAGTGGTAGCACTGTGAGGAGCAGCAGTGGAAGCCCAACTCCTTTATCAGCAAGCTCAAGAGCAGGGCCAGCTCCTTACACACGTGTGTCTCCACTGGTTAGGGGTTAGGGGGAAGATTAATCCTCTACAGGGTTAATCCTTAAATCCTTGTGTGTTCAGCTTCTGAACAAGGAGGGAAGTGAACAATATCCTTGGACCTCAGAGACCACCTACTCTTTCATATCGACTGCTGTAGCTGTCAGATGGAAGTGATGTTTGGACAGTAAGAAGTCTGGAATCACACTGGTGACCCAGAGCAGGCTCTGTACCCCAAAGTCTTAGACTTCCACTTCTAGTGAGTCCTACCACGAAGGGAAGAGGGTTTCCCAGACCCATCAGAGTTCTTCAGAGGGGTGTGCATTAGCAGTGGGTTGATGCTTTACTGTTTCGTGTGGTTAACTTTAATAGACACATGTTCCTCTGAAGATGCTTTTTGTCAAGCACATGTATGGCTGAAAGATGGCCTGCTAGCAGGAGAACATCCCTGATTTAAAACCAGGATGGTCTGATAAAGCACAGAGTAGTGAATTCCTGTACCAGTTGTGTGCTTTGTGTCACTAACCCCTCTGCTTGGCGCAGTGCTCTCTGCAGTCTGTACTTTGTATTACTGCTTTAACCACAGCTGTGCAGCCCCTGGTTTGCTTCCAGATAACCAACTTGGTGTGAAACCTCTGCTCAAACTTGTCCTTGCCAGCTGTTCATCCGTTTGGTGTATGCCTAAGTGTTCCCTGTGCGTTTTCTGTCTTGCAGCATCTGGAGAGGGCCAAACGTGAACTGCGTTGACAGTACTGGATACACTCCACTGCACCATGCTGCTTTGAATGGTCATAAGTGAGTCATCTTATAATGCCTTTGATTTAGGGGATACTATGTGCTTTACAAGCTATGGTTTCTGTGTAATTCATTCACCTAATGAATGTAATTCGTTCTAATGCTGTTCCCGCTAGAAATGTGGCAGTGGTGCAGCACTACACCATCTTGAGGACAATAAGTGAAGGACATCAGTGCAGTGAAGCTATGGAGGCATTGCCCGCTGCATAGGATGGTTATACAGCTCTTAAAATTGGCCAAAACAGTGATGTTTTCAACCAGCCTTTTATTTATAGAAAATCTGGATAAGCTATAACAACATATGAAAAGTGGCTTCTCCAATACCAGTCCTCTGCAGTCTGTCTGGTGTCCCATGTGTTGCTGTGTCTGCAACACTTAAAGTTTGCTTTCAAGCATATGACGTTTTTAAGTAACTCCAGTCTTCAGCATGGTAAATCTTGTGGTGTTCATCGCTGCTCAACACATTGGGAAGTTGAATTGCATTAAAACCTTTGTCTTCATTGTTCTGGTGCAATTCCCTTTTCACTAGAGTGGCTTGTGGATGACCTCAGTCCCTCTTCAGCTCCATTAGTATGAAGGTAACACAGAACTTCCCTGAGCTCATCTCAGCAGTCCTTCGTTTTCCTTGGGCTGCATTTAATAGGAATGCCTTAAAACATATTTCAAGAGCATCTCTGAAGTACTCCCATTCAGATGACCCTTTTGTGCAACACTTGCTGCAGAAGCTGTGAACAAGGACTGAGTATCTCCTAGGCTGAAGTTTCCTTCTCTTGCAGGGATGTTGTGGAAGTTCTGCTGCGGAACGATGCGCTCACCAACGTAGCAGACTGCAAAGGCTGTTATCCTCTTCACCTGGCTGCTTGGAAAGGAGATGCAGACATAGTGAAGCTCCTCATCCACCAAGGACCTTCACATACCAAAGTGAATGAGCAGGTCTGTGTGGTTTACTCTAATATACTATTGAATTGCTTTCCTTGGATGGAGAGAGACTACTTCAGCTGCCTCCTGGCCCTTCCCAAAGGAGTAGCAATGGTTATAAAGTCCTACTTGCTAATGGGGAGAGAAGGGCACTGCCTAAAGCAATACCTCCAATTCTGAGTCAGTGGTTGAATGAGTAAGGAATTTATGTTTATAAAGAGAGAAGTATGAGAACCACTCAGCGCTTAGGAAGTGGTCTCCTGCTTTCATACTGGGCTTCTGAAACTAACTTGCATTTCCTTTCAGTTGCTGGATAGCAGAGAAGGTTTCAGTTCCGTCAAAAGATACATTGGCTACCTTCTTTGGGATCTAATCAAAGCAGCTTTGTTTAGTCTGTTTGGCCATGCTCTCTTAGCTACTCTCCTGGCTTGTCTCTAGCACTTGCTCCACTGAACTAATTTGTAAGTTGCAAGATAACTGTAACCCTGCTTGCCCCCAGGTTAGTCACTAGCTTAATCTCAAGAAGTTGTTTCTCAATCAGGCAAGGCAAACGATCTGGTGGATTTCTTCACTTTGTCAAGGTGATAGTGTTTGGTCCGGGATGCAGAGGGATTGGTTGGTGTGAGACAGCTGTTCTGTGTACAGTGGCTGCTGTGTCCATGTAACTTCCCTGTGGAAGTCAGTCAGCAGGTATCTTTCAGTAGGGACCTTCTGGAAAGCTACTGCTGGAAGACCCAAGTATTTCTCTTGTTGAAGAGTTATAGATAGGGGACTGTTTTTGTGAGTGAGGTCAACTGAGCAGTGTTACTGAGCCACTTATGGCTGAGGGAGCTTGGGCAGACATGCAGTGACAGATCCAAATCAGATGGTTAAAGCTACCATAGCCTTTGGTTGTCCTGTCCCTGGGGCAGGAGTATCTAATGTCCCTGTGAATCAACTCCTAAACCCCTCAGCTATTCATCCAGGAGGAGAGGAGTAAAATGGAGTAAGTTTGTCTGCCTTAGCAGTACAAGGCTAAACATGTTCAGAAGTTAATTCCCAAGTAGGTCAGATAGTCAGTGCTCAACTTTAGCCAAATCAAAGTCCAGATGAGCAGCTGGTAACTGTGAGTTTTGCTGTTTAATTTTGATGTAAGGTGGATACTTTTCAGACACTGAGGAGCAAAAACTCCCTTTGGAGTTGGGTTTAGGAGTTCTCATACTGCTTCCAGTTACATGTTGTGGCAACCAGAGAGCCATGCTTAAGCTCTCTTAAGTTCTGTTCCTTGGTATAAGGTGGCTAACTTGATGCATTGAGCTGCTCCAGGGCTAAACAGTTGCTTCTGAAGCATCACAGAATGAGTAATACAGTGGTAATGCTGTTCACTACCATTCCTCTATTGGAATAACAAAAGCGTGTGTGTTTAATGTCTGTGGATAGGTTTCCACTTTGGGGCTGTGGTTAATAATGTCTTCAGGCACAGCTGCAGGCATTCAGTCTGTTCAAATAGATTTGAGATGTGTAGTTAGCTGTTTGCAATCCATCTGATAAGAACTGACTGAGAGCCCTGACTGTAAACTCTTCTGCTCTGAGTCGAACAGGTACAAGGCAAACCTTTGCAAAAGATAAAAGCTTTAGTAGTGTAATCCTTCCAGGTAATGTTTCATTAATGTCTGTTTAGCAGGAACCTTTCTAAATAAGAAAAGTCAGCTGAGTAGCCCGTGCTGCTTGTGTTTGAAGGCTTGTCAATGAAATGCACAGGTTCGAGTTACAGGAATCAGCAGCTGGAATGGCTTCTGCTGGTAATAACTTTGACTGGAACAAGATGCTGTGTTCTGTCATTTTCACCCCTTGGGAGTCACCCATTGCTTTGTTGCTTTATCTCACCCATTTCATTATCACATTTTTTGTTTTCTTTTTCCTCTTCCTTTTTGTAGAATGCTCTTGAGATCAAAGAACTCAAAAAGTACGGCCCCTTTGACCCATATATCAATGCCAAGGTGTGTACTTTGCTGTCAGCATTTCACTACATCATTACTCCAAGCTGCAGTCGTGTGCTTCCAGGTGCAATGTCATCCAGTCGCAGTTAATACCTGTTCACTTTGCAGCAGCTTGGGAAAAATATGACTATTTATTTACTGTGGGTTTCTTTCTTCAAAGCAGTTATAGAAACATAATTTAAGGGAAGCTTTTCCTTACTTTTCCTGGGGGCTCCTTCAGTGCTTAGCCTTGTAGGACTCACGGTGATGGTCAGTTTGCTTGATTGGGCTGGATGACTTCCGAAAGGTAATGTTATTTCCATTAAAAATGCTTTAGGTTTTGTTTCGTGTGCTAATGTTGCTGATAAATGCAAAGAAACAGATTTTTTCCTGCTTAAACATGGATGTGTTTTCTCTGTGGGCTGTTCCGAGTGGATTTTCCTGCCTTTCCTCCTACAAAATGCTGTATTTGTTGTTTGAATGGACAGTTAACCCTGGTGGTGGGGAGAAGGGAAGGCAGCAATGTTCATGCCTCCCTTCCCAAGTCCTTCATGTCCTGCTTATTGCATCAGTCTCTTTTTTGAATGTTAAGTCTGTCGTGTCGTCTGACCCTTCAGCCCTGGTCTTCTGTTCCTGTTTTCTTGCCTGTTTTGCTCCTCTTGCTTTTAGTTGTTCTTGAGCTACACAAAGGCCATGACATCAGCACTTCAGTGCACAGAGGCTGAGCAGTTGAGGAAACAGCTAAGAGAGTTCCTGGTGCTGTCTTCTCAGACACCATTTTTCGTTATCATTTATAGTGAAGCTGTGGCCCAGTGATGGCAGAAGAGCCCCTGATTTATCATGAGGTACTTGTGCTGTAAGCCACCACCTCATGATTGTTTCCAGGAAGTTATCTGGGATCCATCCATCCATGGCAAATTAAACTCTCAGAGTTCAGTTAGCACTTTGACTCTGCTCGATGTGCAGTGCCTTGAAAACACGTATCAAAGTTCCTGAGCTTGCTCACCACTGGGAATTGGGTTGGGTTGGCAGCCCTGTGTTTCAGGTACTCCAGGGCATACCTCTTAAGCACAAATATATCTACATACACAGTGGTGATTGCTACAAAAATCCAGATGGGAATTTTTGCAACAGTGGATGTCTTCTGTGGAAGCATCGGAGTTGAGCACTTCGGTTGCCTCAGATGAACTCTAAATCATTATCAGTAACAGAGTAAAATCTTCCTCGCTCCAGCATTAAAACATTGACTGAATTGAGTGCACAGTGAGCTCATTTTCTGGTGCAGTTCTTAGTGTGTATTCTAATTTGAGCTTTGTATTTTTGACAAGTGCCTTCTTTGAAACTTCCAGCTCGCTTTCAGGGATGGCTGTGGTGCTTCTGAGAAGAAGGCAGTGTGGTTTTGAAATCTGTGCCTTGGTTTTAAGGACAGAGGTGATTTATACACAGTCTGTTAGGTTCATCAATGTTCTGAGCAGCTTTCCACCAGGTTCTCATCAGGGTTGGTGAAGAGCATGTGGAATCGTACCTGTGTGTTTCCTCGATAGCCTGGCTGCAGGTGGGAGAACCACGAAAAGCCCAGGTGTAAAGGTGTGAGTGTCATTCCTTAGGTGGTGCTTTCAGCTTCTCAGCTCCAATGCAAAGGGGATGTGATGGAGGAACAGTCGAAGAGAGATGTTTCATCTTTCCAAACGTTTTGGGATATTTAAGAGAGGGAGGAAGCATTTATATAAGGCTGGACTGCAGTCTAGTATCCTGTTGAGGAAGAGATAAGAAACCCAGAAGCTTCTTGCTTTCCTGAGAGCTAAAGCAATAGTTAAGCTTCTTTTTATGTCCCTTTTAAACATCGTTTTTCAGTAGGAGGCCCCTGCAATTTGTCTATTACAGGACTTCTGAAAAGCAAACGATAGAAGCAAAGGATATGGAGCAGCAGCTTTGCTTCAGTACCTGCTGCTATCTTGGATTTAGCTCTTTAATTCATATGAAGGAACCAACCATTTGAGCAGAGCCAATGTGGAAAAAGCTGTCACACAGCTCAGCTTTGTGCACTGTCTTTTGTAAGTAGAAGCAAATGAATCCTGCAGATTGGATTTAAGGTGCTGGAAAGGAAGGAGGCCTGTTCATCCTTCCTCTGCTCCTGGCAGTGCTGTGTGGGATACCCGAGGAGACCACATGCTGCAAAAGGATGGGAGGAGCTGGTAGGACTCTTTTGGCCAGCTTTGTGCCCTGTCCTTGAGGTGTTGCCTCCTGCTGAAGTTTGGAATTTGCTTAATATGTTTTCTCTTTATTACCAGTGAGACACGGCTGATCTGTGCTTGAGGATCACATGTGTCACTGGAGCAGCAAAATAGGTATTTAGTAGGGCAAGGCTCTGTTAGATGTGTATACACTGACGAAAGACCTCCACAGGAATCTTAGAAATAGCTTGGATGGGACTGAAGGGTCCTATGGCCTCTTTCCCCAGCCCTGAGGCCGGATCGTACCTACCTAAACCATTGCTGACCGGTGTTTGTGGAGCAGCTTCTCAAAAGCCTTGGGGAGGAACAGCTCTATAGTCTCCCTTGGCAGTTTATTCAACTGTTCAAATCTCCATAGGTTAGAAAGGTAGAAACCTTTCTCTTATTTAAGCCCAGTGACCCCCTCTTCAGTCGAACCTATCTTATGGTGTGTTAGGAACAGCGGCGCAGGTGGGTATAATTTAAGGGGTTATAGATTCTCCATATTAGCATCTGATGAGGAGTATAAGGCCTATGGTATGTAGTATTCAGTGACCAGGGCTTGAAAAATTTGGTGGAGCCCATACGAAATCGAGGCATTCCTGTTTGTATTCCCATTTTGTGGTCTGTAGGGAGGCATCTTACAAGCCTGGCTTCTCATTCCCAACTCTGACCTGGGGGGAGATGTGAGGATTCCCGCACGAGTGCAGCCCCTGAGCCCTCTGCAGTGCTCTGTTTTTCTCCAGAGGTTTGAAATTTGAAGCCATTTGCCTTGTGGCTGCTGGAAAGGAGTTTTCTTTTTCCATCTCCAATGACTGTGTACGTCTGAGAGCTCCGGTGTATTGCTCAGGCTCCGCTGTGGTTGGTGCTTGCAGAGGTGATGTGAAGGGAGGCAGACTCCCTTGCCTGATCAGCTTTAGTGTTTGTGGCTGCTCTCCCAGACTGGAGGCAATGAGGACTTAGGCAATAGTGAGGCTTTCCAGTCCCAGTCTGTGGTGGGGGAGGACCTGCTGGAATGATTCAGGGGATTTTACCCCTTGGGGGGTCTCTGTTGCAGGATGAAGGTCTGGGGATCTCAGCCTGAGCCTCAGAGCCCTGGTCTGCTTAGGGAAGATCCCACTAAATGGCAATGAAGATGGGGGAAGCCTCCAGCTGTTATGTTGTTAGAGGATGTTGTGTTCCATTCCTGAGCCACCAGGCAGGTGTTTGGAGTTGCTGTGTGCTTTAAAGCATCCTTGAAAGATGCGGTCTCTGTGCCAGGGGGGATGAGAGGGGAAATCCCTGGTAGCCAGGGCTACATGGCATAGGCAGCGCATGCCCCCCATGGCTCTCTGCAGACACCCCACTGCTCCAGAGGGACCAGGGTTATCCTCCTCCTCCTGCAGGAACTGGCATTGAGCCTCCTTTATGCTATGGGGCAGGCTGAGTTCCTTGGTCTTGTGCTGTGGGCTCACTGATAGCCAGGTTCCCTTCCCTGTCAGTTAATATGTGACTTACCAATCTTAAATGCCTCGAGAGCAACAGATTAAACTGATTGATAGGTGTGATCTCTGTAGTTGTGTGTTCTCTCCCCTTCTCACTCCATATGTATATTTTATGTGCAGACTTCTTTATTCTGCAGTAACTTCTGTCCACTTATGTGTGCCTTCCTTCATCATGGCTGCCTCTGCCACTTCCAAGTATAGAGTCTGTTGTTTGACCTTCTGTGCTAACAGTGATGCTGTGCTTTCCTTGCCGTCCTGAATATCTCACTCCTGCATGTGCCTGATGCTGCTTCCTGCCTCCTTAGGCTTTGCTTTTACACAAGCTGCAGCTGCACAGAGCTTCTCCAAAGCTCCTCACTTCCCTTCTGCTTTTCACGTGGCTGAAAAATGATGCACATACCAGATCCAAACACGTGGGGGTTTGCATGCATGACTCCTGTAACCCTTAGAATGACTTACCACGGTAGTAAGATTGAAGTACCTGTACAACAGAGTAAGTTCTGCAGCGTGTGGTTGTGAAGTGGTGCAAAATACTGACTGTTCCTACAAGCTGGTGTCCAAGAAAGCACGTGTGAAAGGCAAAAGGAAGGTACTTACGATCAAATTTGGTCTCTAAAGTAGTACCTGTAGCTCCTTCAAGACAGATCTGTTCTCTGGCTTTGGTTTTGGTTATTGATAGCAATTATTCTTCCTGTATAGGAGCTAAAATGACAAATTCAGCTGCAATTCAGCTGAAGTGTGCAATGGTTTGTACTCAAGTTTTTGGGTCAAATTGTTTGATAACTATTTATTTCTAGAGCCCTAAAGCAAAAGCCCTTTGTGTATAATGACTGTACCACACAGCAGTAAAACTGGAAACTCAAGGTGAATTTAAGAGAAGGCTTTCTTAAACCTAGCAACATTCTGATTTTGCACCTGCAAGTGCAGTGTGTTGGGTTGCTTGTCTTCCAATGCTTTGCATTCCTGATTTTTACCCTGCTGAACGCTGCATGCATTGGTTGGATCTGGCTTTCACTGTAAAGATGTCCTCCTGTTGCTTGGACATCTCTTCCCTGAGCTGAACTGAGACCTTGGCTTCTTAATGGAATGATCTGATTGCACTGCTTTCATTCACAAACTGCATGTGTCTTAATATACCCTTTCTTGTGAGCTTTGGGATTGCAAAGGTGGAATGAGTGTTATAATCAGGATAAGTAGGATTTGAAACAATTGAAGTTTAAATCTAAAATGATGACAGTTAAGCTACAGCAGATAGAATTCATGCTGCAGTTTGCCTATCATACATTGCAGCCTTCTATTTGTGTGGCACCTCCAAGTGTGGGATGCTGCCAACAAATAACAGACTGCCTTTCCCAAGTGCTAGCAGGATTAATGGGAATCCAGATCCAGCTCGGCAGTCCCTTTAACCTTAGCATGGTCCCTTGATATTGACCTCAGTGCTTTGAAAGCAGACTATTCCACATATAGCACCTATTTCCCATAGAGCTGATTTATATCTGAGGAGTGCTTACTGTTCTGGATGGTTTTGAAGCTTTCCCTGGGTGGTTGGTTGATGAGTTCAGGAGGGGATGTCTGTGCCTGGTAAATGGCTACTGAGATGGTGAAAAGCTCCCTCCAGGCTGTTTCCAACTGGGCTCTCTGCTTCCCAACTGCCTTTTTGGTCTTGTTTTTGCATTTAAACTTCAATGGTTTGAGCGAGGCATGAGGCAGCTCCGTAACACCCTGTTCTGATGCACTGGCATTTGTGACCCCCCCAGAACAACGACAATGAGACGGCACTGCACTGTGCTGCACAGTATGGCCACACAGAGGTGGTGAAGGTCCTTCTGGAGGAGCTGACGGACCCCACCATGCGCAATAACAAATTTGAGACTCCTCTGGACCTGGCTGCACTCTACGGGAGGCTGGAAGTTGTGAAGATGCTCTTGAACGCTCACCCCAATCTCTTAAGCTGCAACACTAAGAAACACACTCCTCTGCACTTGGCAGCTAGGAATGGCCACAAAACTGTAGTCCATGTCCTCCTGGATGCTGGCATGGATAGCAACTATCAGGTATCTGGTGTGGCTGTGTGTGGAGGGCTGCTCTAGTAGCTGGGTGATGGAGAATCCTTGTGGTTACCATACAGAGAGCTCCACCTAACCCTCTTCCCAGAGGGACCTTTTATGAAAGATAAGCAGTAGCTTGCTTTGTTTGCCTCTGGGCTTTTTGTTCAGCTCTTTGTTGCTCTAAGAAGCTGCTCAGAGGGGTTCTGGTGCTGTGCATGCTTCTTGCCTGCTTGGTAGTTGGACAAAGAGCCCCAGACACATGGCAAGGGAGGAAAAAAAGCTGAAGCTGTTCTGTTCTGCAATACGGTGAGCTCTTGATAGTGATGGAGGCAAACTGTGTCTCTTCCTATCAAGCCACTTGTGAACATGTCGGTTTGCAGTTCTAGCTTGTATGGCGTGGTCTTGTCTTTCTTTTGCAGGACATGACCTCTCCCTAAGCTGGACAAAGTCCTGTCTTGGTCTCTAACCTGGGCCTGCATGTCTGTAAAGAGACCATCCCCATTTTCCATTCCAAATTCTCAGCATTGTAATAGGGTTGATAGCCTGTCCTTGGGAGTAGATGTTGCCCATGCTTTGTATATGATGGCACATATGTATTGCTTCTGTAACCTTCTAAAACATGCCTCCATCCCCATTCCCAGTCTGGCTTCATGCTATTTTTCCATTTAATTTGCAGACTGAAAAAGGCAGTGCTTTGCACGAAGCTGCTTTGTTTGGCAAGACAGATGTGGTACAAATATTGCTGGCTGCAGGTGAGAGACTGATTCCCTTCTGAAGCAATAACGTGGTGATGCCTTCACCCAGAACTTGAGGAAAGCCCATTATAGTGGCAGCATGTTTTTCCAACCAGCTACCAGAGTTCCTTGGAGAGGGCTATAGAAGTTCTCTCTCAGTGTCTGGCTTCAGATCTGCCTCTCCAGAGCATTTTTTAGCTCCCCCAGTGATGATCACAAATGTAAGATCTGACTTGCATGAAGACATGAATGCACATAGTTAGAAGATGTTCTTGCTTTTGCCTTTTCTACACCTCTTGCCATAGGTATTGATGTGAACATAAAGGATAACAGAGGACTGACAGCTCTGGATATTGTGAGGGAACTTCCCTCTCAGAAAAGCCAACACATAGCAGCTCTTATTGAAGGTAAGTGGTGTAGCTCTGTGTGTGGGGAGAAGTTTGAGGTGCTGACTGTGCTAGTGCACGTACAGGATATCATTCTCTGGTCCTGGAAGGTGCTGGAAGCAAAGCAGCTTCAGGTGAGGTCCCTCAATGAGAATCTTATGGGTGTAGAATGGTGCTTCAGTGCTCAGACCAAACACTTGCAGGGGGATGTTTGGGTGGGCTTTAGGGGGATTCCTTTGCTGAAGGAGTGTGACATAACTTTTACAGTTCCAATGGCTTTACTGAGGATTGTTTAACTCACTTTAAAAGTTAATGAAAACTAAAGAGAGCCTAAATCTGCTTGCAGGAAGTGAAGTAAATAGCTTTTGAGATGGCTTTAGATTAGCTGTCCCTTCATGTGGCTCTGTGGGCAAACAGTTGTCCACAGATCATAAATTCTAGTCCTCACTTCATTCTGAAGGTCGGGCTTGGATTTTTCACAGATGAGGTTTACAGTAAAGGCCTTGATTACATGTGGCTTATTAAGGGCCTTGGCCCATTGTGTCTCTCCAAGTTTGGGAACGAAATGTGGCACTTTAGCTAAATTCATACCTTGTAATTATGCTGTCTCAATTTCCTTTCAGCTGTGGGGAGAGAGATCAGAAGTGTATGCAACTGGTGTGCGTTATTCATGCTTTGCATTTGAGAGCTTTACAGGTTCAAAGCACTTTGCAGACTTTAATTAAGCTTTGCCTGTGAGCCTGGTGGTATTATCTCTATCCTGAAATAGCAGACAAAAAATGGGCTTTATAACTGAAGTCCTTGCAGGTGAATGCTTTAGTTTGCTCCTGTGAGCTGGCTGTGTGAGGTGTTGCTGGCTTACTTTGTGCATGTAGGTTTAGCGTTTCTGCCTTTGCCTGTGATCTGGGTCGTGGCTAGAGTTGATTTCTCTCTTATGACTCCAGAAAACCGGACTGCGTCTCTGTTTAGTGTTGTAGCTTGTGTCTACAACATGAAGTAATCTGCTCTGTGACGTGTCCATGCAGGAGCTCTGCAGCTTTCTGATTAAAGACTCCTGTAAAAGTTCAAGGACCCATCCTTAATCCTGTGTGTGCGATTAAAGAGGTCTCCTACTTCTATTTTGGGATCTGAGCTGCAAGTTTTAATGATGGGTTATTCTTCTGAGAGTTCATAAGCTGACAATTGGCCTTCCATCCCCAAAGGAGGAAGTAGTGTATGCTGAAGTGGATGTAAAACTAGACTGACACAAACTGACCCTCTCATCCCACCTCACTGCAGATTACACCGTCGGGAAGAAAAGTGGCAAAGCTGCAGAGAAGACTGTTCAAGCACTGCTTGTTCCCCCCACTGATCCTGTGGGCCGGATACCTCAGGGTAGGCTTCAAACCACAACAGTCACCAGCACCCTTCTTCCTCAAGTGCTGCCTTTCCAAGGGCAGAAGCCCTGAGTGATGTCTTTGTGCCTCTCCTCTTCTCCCAGGTGACATGGAGAAAGCAGTTACAGAACTGATCATAGACTTTGATGTGAACCCAGAAGAGGAGAGCCCATATGAAGCTTTGTACAATGCAACCTCCTGCCACTCCCTGGACAGCCTTGCCAGTGGGAGATCCTCAGATCGAGAGTCTCTGAATAAGGAACCAGAATCAAGTGGTCTCAAAGCAGCGGGAGTCAGGCCTGTATGTAGCTATGTGTGCTCCTCCCTGCTTGCCTTAGGATAGGCAACTTGCTTTCAATTTCATGATACTGCAAAGGCTCCCAGTCCCCCAGCTTGAGGAAGTCTTTAAACCCATCCCTGACATTGACTGCAGCAGGCAGGTACCTCTCCTTTTCGCTGGCCTCTTCACATAACCCCGCATGTACTGCCCACAAATAGCCACTTCTTTGTGCTGATTTTCACCTCATGTTGCATCCTTTTCTGGCTGCTGAGTTTGGGTGCCAGTGGATTTGGGTTTGTCCGGACATTACCCTTAGCTGAAGGGCTAACTTGTGTAGAAGAGTGCTTTGGAAACTTGTGTGTGGCATTTTCCTCATCTCTCTTGCTCTCTGCTTTGCCCAAGAGAACGCTCTCAAGAAATTATCTTTAAGAATATCCCATTGGAATCTAGTTGGCAGTGGAACCTTCTTGTTTGGGGTGTATGTATTACTTGCAGGGATCTGTAGAGGGTACTCAAGGCTTTACAAAGCAATGCAAAGAGCCTGGAACTGTTAACAGTGAAGTCTTCCTTACCTTCTCTTAGTTGCATCTGCTGCCCCCTTAGCAACCCATGCCTATAGGGCAGAGGCTGGCCTTGCAGCATGCTGTGTCAGCTTCAGGGGTGCTTTTCTGCTTAGTTTTGCAAAGCCTCCTCTGTGGATACAGTTCTGGACAAAAGGCAAAGAACAATTAAACTGCTGTTGATAGAGAAACCACAATTCCTCTCTCTGCACAGGGACATCTTTTGTCCTGTACTGTTGGCAAATATAGTAGAAATGAAACAAAAGCTCCAGAAGCCTGCCATTCCAGACAGACCTCTCTACAATGTGCACTACACTCTCCTCTTACTGACTGAATCTTGGTGGCTTACATCCATCTGTGTACTGTCCTGTGTTGGTGGAGTCTGGTGTGAAATAAGCTCAGCTGTGTCACAAGTAAGATGAGAGGCTGAACTGCAATGAGAAGGAAGAAGGAGGGATGTGCTCCGGGAGCTTGCTGGAGTTTATCCCTAAGCTTTCTTGGTTTGGGAGCGAGCAGTCCACCTCTCCGTCTTTCCTTTTGCCATTAGATGGAGCTGTTGCAGGGCAGGATGTGACCTGTAGTTGCGTTCAGCCCTGCATGGAGGCAAGCAGCTCTCGCTGCCCACAGGCAATGCTGGGATGTTTGAGTAATGCGTTGCTGCATTGTCTCTTAATCTGTAGGGTTTTGCACTATAAAAGGTGCCTCTGGAATCACTTACTGTTTTATCAAGACACAAGTGATGTCTTCCCTTTCTATTTGCATGATTTCATTGCTGACCTCAGCTGTGTTGCCCTGCCACTGAGATTACCAGTCTGGGTCTGAATGAACTGGCTGAGGTAATGAAGCACTAAGCCTGTGTAAACAGCACCTTCCACCCCAGCAGTTTCATTCTCCTGACAGCATAGTTGGTGCTCACATGGGCTGGAGCTGGCCTTGTGCAGTGTCACCACTGCAGAGCACAAGTGGGTGCTCTGTTAGCAGCAGCAGTCAAGCTCTGTGCTGGTAGGACTGAACTTCTCCACCCACATGAATTTGAGGAGGTCCTTACCTTGCTGCATCCACAGCAGAATGGACATGGTGGTGGGAGCACAAGGGGATGTGCTTTAACACAACACAGTTAACTGTGATCTTCTAAACCACAGAGAGAACGTCCACCACCACCTGCCAAGCCACCGCCTGATGAAGAGGAGGAGCAGCATGTGGAGAAGATAGACCATGGTGCTTCCTGTGAGGTATGTGAGGCTTGATGAGGAGTGTTTTACGGGAGTGTGGTTTAAAGATCAGTTTAATTAATTTGGGAGGAGCCAGCTATGATATTAACCTTGCAAGTTGGGTTGCGAGTGAGAAGTTTTCCTTCATTCCAGCATTGCTGCTGTCACTTGCCCTGGGAACTTCCTTTGTGCAGTTCTTCCAGGGCACCTCTGTGTTGCCCTTTAGCCTTACTTTCCTATTCTTGGCTGGGAATTCCCTTAGGAAGAGGGTTTTTTTTTCTGAATCACGTTGTGATGTGGACTGTTGCCCATTTGTAATGATCCCACCAAATGCATCTTCACTTGAGACTGAAACCCAGAGGGCCATTAGTTCCTGCTTCCGCTGAGCTTCCAGATGTGCAGGAGTGACGTGGGCTTGTGGATCCCACTGACAGGGGTCAGCGGTTTGAATTCAGCTGAGAATGTGGCCCAGCATATGTTAAAGCTGACTCTGCAGAGGTCTATGCATGTGAGCTGCTTTTTGATGAAGCTAAAGCCTTCTTATCCTGCATCTTTGCTCCTGGGCTTCCAATTGCTCATTTTGACTCCATTTTAAATCACTTGGATGTGAGTTCTCTCCAGGAGACCCATCTATGGGGGTGTGAAACCACAAATGAGTCTTGGTGACTTCTGACACACAGGAAAATCTTCAAAGCAAACCCAGATCCTGAGGATTTCCTTGCTTCTCCGAGTGCAGTGGGTTGTATGTAAAACAAGTGGAGTGTGTTGTAACAGCCTCCCATTCACCAGATGCTTTGCTTTGAATGTGTTGATCTGAGGTTCCTGCAAGGCAAGGATGTGATCTGTTTTCTGAAGTGTGTCACATCTACATGAGACATGAGTAAGCATTATTTGCTTTAACAGAACTGGCTTTTTCTAGAGAGTAAAGCTCCAAACAGTGCATGATTTCACCTGAAACATGGAACTGTGGGCTCGTCTCTGTACTGCTGTTGAAATGGCTTTGCAGGGTGATAACCAGTCCATGGCTGGCTGCCTGGCAGCAGAAGATTGCTGGGGAGCAGGTCACAGCATAATTGAAAGCAGAACTTGTTCATGATGACAAACAAGAGGGAGGGAAACATGCACTGGCTGCCCCTGCTGAGTTATCTTGCCATATTTACTTATCAAGGCCCAGCTGGGTTGTCCTGGCTTTAATGGCTTTGGAAATGTGATCCATTAAAGGAAATCTTGCTGGCAAATAGACTTGTATTGAGTGACTCGCTGGGGAGATCTGGATTTGTCACCAGGTTTGCTGATGGAACTTACGGGCAGTGTGTGTGTCGCTGCCTTCTCGATGTGCTGATAGGGCTGGTTTGGCTCGGATTCTTTGCTGCTTCTGGCATGCTTTGCTTTTCTGACTCCTGCCTTGTTTATCATCTTAGTACGTGTTCTCCCTGGGTTGGGCAGGTGTGAACAGGAACAAGCTTAGGGAATGGTGTAGATGTCTCATTGCAGCATCCTGGTCTGATCCTCCAGACCTGCCCTCACGTCAGAGCTAGGACAGTCAGTCATTGAGTATTCTGAGGCTGGGCCAAGCTCTGGTTTGGAAAGTAGTCTTTTTATTGTGTTGCCAAGATGGGGCTATCAGTCAAAACAGATGTGCATAAACAAGAAAGTTTTCACTTTCATCATGGAAAAACATGAGCACAAACAGGCAGAAGAGCTGATTGTTTGAGGTGCTCGAGTGCCGCCTTCCACTATCTGCAGAAACCTTCTGGGGTTGGAGCTTAGTAAGAGTCTGCGTTGGCAAATAAGGCTGCAGTTTCACTTGTTTACTGTTCATCTCCAAAAGGGAAGTGCTGATGAAAGACAAGGCACCATGATTGTTCCAGCAGCTTGGTCTGCAGCTCTGCTGAGGGAGGAGGGAGAAAAGAGATGAGTTACCCTTTAAAAGCATTCCAAAGTTCATTGCTGTGGATTAAATACACTTTGAAGAGCATGCTCATTATTAACAAGAGCTTGGTTTTGGGCTTTGCTAATAGTGAATATTTCTACATGCTCACCAACATGTATAAATAAATGAAAGATGAACTGGAAGAAAAGTTGATTTGATTTTGTCACTCCTGGTTGCAGAGCCTACAGTGCAAGCACAGTTCTCCAGCAAACAGTGGTCTTCATTTTGAGTGAATTTAAACCTGAAACTCTATTTAAGAATCCTATATAGAGCTTGGAAGGATGAGAGATGAGAAAAGAGAGTGTAACCAGGTTTATAAATACATACACAAACGGTCACAAAGCAAAAGCTGGGAATTGGGTATTGCTGAGGAGCTATTGCCTTCAAATAGGTTCAATGCATTTAAAGAGGACAGCACAATGATCATCACCTGAGGCTGAGGAGGATCCTAGTGCCTGCTGAAGGTCCAGGCTGCGCCTGCTCTGACAGCCTGCTGCTGGGCAGTACTTTTCCAAGCTCTCTGGCAAGAGCTTGTCACCCACTGTTAAAGTTGGATGGTTTTGTGCCACCATCTGTCAGAGGTTTTGTTCCTTAATTTGCTCATGATGAGCATCTTCACCCCAAAAGGAGCAGCTCTGCCTGGCAGCTCCTGCTCCAAGCAGGTAAAACAAAGACTTTCTTTGGTGGACACGGCCCATTTCCTCCCATTGAGAAAGTTGATTTAAAAGTCAGCTGGGCTTTGCAGGAGCAGTGCACGGATGTTGGAATCTTGTCTGTGCTGCTGGCTCCTGGTGCTTCTCCAAGACTGCCTCAGCTTCTAGGGGTCCTGGCTAGATTGCTCTCAGGTAGGTACCTATTTGCCCTTGAAGCAGCTTGGATGTTTTCACTTTGGGGAAGGAATTGGAGGTGGTGCTTATTCTGCTGTCTAGACAGTGGCAGTTCCAGAGCAGTACAGGAGCATCCTCTGGGGAGGATGTCTTGTTCAGACCTGTTCTTCCCCCTCTTTCAGCAGGTCAGGATCACTTGTTTTCTGGCTTTGATTTGGCCCCACCACCCTTGGCTGTAGGCACACATGGCTTCTGTGACAGGGTTGCATCAACTTGCCAGAGTCTGGCCAGGAGATGGTGCTGAAAGGCAGCTGACCATGCAGGCAGGGTGCCCTGGAGCCCAGTTTAGCCCAGTTAGCACTGGGATGGCACATGGGGGCTCTATAAGGATGTCAAACCACTGGCAATGAGGTAGACCAAAGCATGAGCCTGCTGCAAGACTCATTTGGATCTTGCTTCAAGACCATGCACATGGATGATGGGTTTCCAGAGCAGCTTGCTGGAGGGTCTCCCAATATTACAAAGAGCTGCTAATCAGAGACTTTGGGGGATTAAAATGAATACAATCACTGCTGCACATCCTGAGGTTACAATGGGTTTATACAGTGTTGCCTGAGGCTCTTTAGTCCTAAATCCACTGCACACCCTGAGGTTAGGAATGCTAGAGCTGAGACTTCTGAGAAGGAGGAAGGGATTTGGGCTTTTTATTTTCTTTAGCCTTGTCCCAGTAGAGCAGCAACTAAATAGTGAATGACGATGCAAATTCCAATAGGAATAGTAAATGTGATGAACAGGAATAATGGCCTCAGCTCTTTTTCGCCCTCCAGGCTGTTTGCAGACCTGGCACAGTGAATCTGTCAGTGATAGAAAGCTGTCAGCAGTCTTAAATACTATAAAATAAAGGGGGTTTGGGTGGCTTTTTGAGAGGGTAATTAAAAAGGGAGTATTACGTTTTGGATCCCACTGCACAGCGAAGGTGTTGCATCTGCCAATTCCTTGCTTAAACCATGGCATAAAGAGGCCTTGTGCTTTATTGCTGGGATAAATAGCACTGCTTTGTGGAGCTCTGCATTATGCTGTTTTTCATTAGGCCTCTGGTGCACGAGGAAAGAGCAGGGGAAGTGGAGCTGAGGAAGAGGAACACCCGTACGAGCTGCTGCTTACAGCAGAAACTAAGAAGCCCATTGCAGTGGACAGGAAAACGAAAGGTAAGTGCCCATCCACAGAGCAGAGCTGTTTGCTTAGTGGCATTTAAAAAGAAAATACAGAGGGCAGAGAGTAACTGGAAGAGTTAAACTCTTGTTGGGTGGGTTGGCTGTGGGTCAGCATTGCGATTGTTTTGTTTCCTGGTAATCTTCGCTTTAGAAAGGAGAGATCTAAATGTTCCTGCACAAAACGTCCACGGAGGAAGGGCAGCTCTGTTCTGACAGCTAAGAGATTGCAAAGAGCTCTTCTGTTAACTTGGAAAATAAGCAAATCCTGGGCAGAGTCAAGTGAATGCAGAGGGGTGGGAGAGATGAGCTGATACAAGCATTCATATGAGCTGTATTCTCCATCCATTGGAACTTGAAGCTCTGCTGGCTTCGCGTGTTTATGCCAGCAGATGATTTGCCCTGCTATCCTGGTCCTGAAATCAACATCCCCCTGTGTATTAAAGCTAATTTGAGATGTAAGCTAACAAAGGAGGAAAACTAACGTGTTGAGCAAGCCCCTTTCTAGAACTGACTGAAAATCCACCACGTAGCCAGGCTAAGTATCAAACTAGTCTCCCTTCTCCCAGAGGGACTTCTGTGCTCTCCGAAGGATCTGGGAACACCTTGTCTCTTGTGTCTGGCTGGTGCTGGGCTTTTTGGCTTTCCTTCAACAACAACAACAAAAGATTAAAGGAAAAACATCTCTTGCTTTATTCAAAAGTCCTGAGCAGGAATTTTAAAGGCTTTAATTTGGACTGGAAACCTGGAAACCATCTCACTGAGGATGAACAGAGGATAATGAGGACTCAATGTGATGCCTCATTGACTGCTCTGTAAGACCTGCAGCCTCTTTTCCTCCCTTCTTGCAGTGTGATAGCTTTCATTCCCTGAGTCCTGCTGTACTCCAGGCTTCGATAGGGTGGCACAAGAGGTCATTGTTTTCCCACCAGTTTGCCAAAGCCACTTGCTGCCGGAGGCAAAGTTAGGATGCTTTTCAGGTTGGGGCTTTGTGGTCTCAGCCTTGGGTGACAGCCATTGAGCCAGAACCTTTCAGGCTATCTTTTGAGTGTGCAGCTATTGCTGGTTATTCAAGTGTAATCTAGTCCTGACTGCTTTGCTCCTTTCTCTGGCTCCTGTGTCCAGGCTTCATGAATGTGAGTGAAGGTGTGTCATAACTGTGTGTCAGCTTAAAATAAAAGCCCAGAGTAATGCATCTGCTTATCCTTGATGCAAATCTCTTTCCCCGAACACATGAAGACATAAGTGCTGCAGGCATCTAAGCCTCATTTCATGGAGAGCTTACAGGAAGCATCTTTAGCTTGTTAAGGATCCAGAGCGAAGTCATATAATGAACAGCTAGGGTTTGGTCTATGGACAGTGTTACTGCGTTTGTAGCAGACCTAGAACACTTCCCACTGTTGTAGTGGGAGAGATCCAAGGTTGCAGTTGAGTTTTCCCATCTTCCAGGACTTGTCTGCTCTCTTAAATGCAAATAGCACCAACTGATGTGGTGGAGCTGTGGATCGGGTAGAGGTGAAGAGTGCTGCTCAGGAGAAGGGCCCCAGCCAGCAGATTTCTCGTGTCTTGCATTTCAGCTTGTCTGGGCCATCTCCCATTGCTCTTCATGGTGGACCTGGAGAAGGAGACATGATTGTTTGTCCTCCTTCTCCAGAGGGTACCAGCTGTTTTCCATGACATCCCAGAGTGATCCCTGTGGCACGAGCACATGTGTGACCGTGTCCCCAGCTGGCAGCTTTCCCTGTACTGCAGGAGCTGCTGAGCTTTGACAGGGCCCTATGTCATCTTCCACCTCTGCTTGTGGACTTCAGGCTTCTCAACCCTAACATGAAAAGAGGCACTGACTACTTCTCTGGTATGTGTTGTTCATCCCTTCTTTCTGTCCTTACGGGTTGCTTCTTTCTGCACAGGCGTTTCCTGACTGCTCTGGGAGGGTGGATCAACTTTGAAATCTGCTTTACTACGCTGGGAACAAAAGCAAATGTTTCCTGCTTTTGCAGTACATGGGGTCAGATGCCAGGAGGACGTGTGGAAGCAGAGGTAGCAAGTATGAAATGTGAGGTATACACTGATAGGATTGGGGAGAAGATGCATTTAGGGAGTAGCAGAATCATTTTGGCAAGAAGTTAAACAAGGGCTGAAGGAGGTACTAAGGCCTTATTTGGGGTGTTAGAGGATTTTCCCACCTCTGGATCAGAAGGGTCCTGGAGCATCAAAGGCAGCAGCTCAATTGCAAGGCAAGAAGCAGGCTGAACATGGCCTTGAACTGCTTCTTGGCTCTCGATCTGAGAGACTGGGCTTCTAGATGTTACTTGATGCGTTCTGGAGCAGCCTTTGGTCAGAAGAGGAGGACTCTGATTCTTGTGGGGGATTGAGAAGGGCTTTTGAGGGCAGCTGAAAGGCTGAATTTCAGGCATGCTGGGTTTAATGGTGCCTTTCATATGTGATAGCTGTCTTTGTTTCTCTGGCTGCAAGTTGTCTTGTGTCCAGTGAGGAGATGAATGTGGTATTATCCGCCTGGCTTTGGTTGCCTTTTGTGTCCCTTGCAGCAGTTTGCTGTCACATGCTGGAGCACTGGGAAAAGTTGGCCTCATGTTTTAGGCAGAGTATCAGAAGTGGTTGAAGCCAAATGCTTTCCCACCCCCTTTGGTAAGGAAACTACGTGCAATCACATGCATGAAGTCAGGGTGTTCAGGGCTTGTAACTAGGCCAAGGGTGGTGAACTGTGTGTGGACTGACCAGGAGGAGACTGTTCAGCTCCTCCTGTGCTCAGAGACCTGATGGAGGATGGATGCAGAAAACACTTCTGAGTTTTGATGTCTGTCTTGCTTCTCAGGAGAGTCACCTACAAGGGCTGTCAGCAGTAACCAGCTGCAGGTAGGACTCAGTTCCTTCTGGTTGTTTTAAAACCTGGTGTTTGTTGGGATTCTGCTGTGCTGCTTCCATGGGAAGCCCAGCATGAAGTGTCTCTTTTGCCCTTCCTCTTACTAGAGCTTCTCTTTGTGATTATGCTGGTTCAACCAGATATATGACTGAGCTCCAAACCAGGGGTCTGGAATGAGCCAGTGATAAAAACCAAGGCATGCTGCAGAGAGCTTTAAAGGAAATATCTCTCCACAGAGCTAGATTATGACCACAGGAGCAGGGGGATGCATATATCACTGTTGGGAATCCTTGGGGACACGTGGGTACCACAAACAAAGGTTGGAAGGGACAGAAACCCCTTGGTTTACCATGGGGTGAATGATAGTGTAGAACCGGAGCCTACATGTCTTCCCTTGGTTTCATCATGGCTGGAGGACAGATCCTTTTCCATGTCTCGGGTCCAAGCCCTCATTCCTGTAGTCATGATGTATTTAGAAGCTTCTCTACACACTCATATTAAGCAACTAGGGCAGTGTTCTGTTGCCCTTCCTTAAAAGGGGCATAGAGGAGGAGTACTGAAGGGCACAAGTTCAGGTGGCTTTTGAAGAATAAGCTGCCCAGAATGCCTGTGCTTGGTGGGCCTAACCCAGGAGCACACTAGTCTGGATTTCACATGATGTACTGCACTGTAAATGAGCTGTTGGTTCAGTTTTACTGCGCCTGAAGGTTATTTTTGCCCTTCTAAAGTGCACCCTAAAGGCCTCTTTCCTCCTTGCTGCCTTTCTGTGCCACAGGAGGTAGATTTGCATGCTCCTCACTTGACAAATTCTGACATGATGTAGCACAGGGAGCCTTTTCTATACCAAAGTTAGAAGCTAGGGAATGCCCTTGCCAGTTTTAAGGTTGGGGAGCTTAAGCAAAAAGCAGCTGCGATAACAGCTTCATTCTCCTAATCCAGGGACATGAAACAAATCCTGCTGATGATATACAGGGACAGAAATTCAATGGAGGCAGGGCAATTGCAGCTCAGCATTAGGAGTTCAGGGAAGTGCTTTGTGTCTGGAGTCATCAGGCTGCTGCAGGGAAGCTCATCACTGAGCCCTGCCTGGGAAGCTGACAGGCTGTACCCGGAAAGGGGCTCCTGTTCCCATTAGGTGCTGGTGAAGCCTGCAGCAGGCATTGGCTGAAGAAGCCAGGACCAGTCAGATGTCTATGTTTGGGTGTAAGCTCAGCTGAGGGAGCTGGACACAAGTCCTTGTGTTAAGGACGGCTCTCTTTCTCCGTTTACAAGTGTAACCATGGGGGGTGCAGCAGATGAACAGGGGCTCTCTGCTCTTCTAGCACCTGGATATTATGTTTCCCTTCTCCCAGTGCACCGCACTCTTGAGAAATGACTGCTGGTTTCATCTTTGTGCCACGAGGAAGATGATGAGTGCAGCGGTCGGATCGTGTCAGTAACCTGTCCTGAGAAGGTCTGTCTTCCTGGCATGGCCAGAGGTTGTTCTGGCTGAGCCTGAGGCCTCTTCAGTTGAAACCCCAAAGGCTAAGGGTGGGTTAATCCTCAGGGTTCCTGTCACATGCACCTCAGTGGTAAGAAGAAACAAGATGACTGCTCCTACGTGAGTTCTGTCTGCAGCTTTCAGGGCAGGCTCTGAACATCTCCTTTGTGATGTTCCTCACATCTTCTGAGTCAGTGCTCTTGCTTCATCCCTTCCTTCCCTGGAAGCTTCCTTGTATTTGAAGTCCTTCATGGGCCCAAGGATGAATGGTGGCTGTGATTTCTGTCCAACAGGAGCCCTTTTGTGAGGCTCTGGAGCTGGATTTGCAGCATTTTGTCCTGGCTGGACTCAAGTGTTCCAGCACATGGCACAAACTTTCACAAGCCGCCTCCCTGCCTCCAGCAGAAATGTCAGTAAAGGTTAAACTGGGGCATGGAAGAAATTATTCCCAGGGAAGGAAAGCGGCTGAGAGGGAAGGCTGTTGATTCTGCAGATCTTCCCTCCTCATTAGGTTACTGTGACTGTCTCTCCAATGCTGTGCTCCTCCTCCCAGGTCGGTAGCTTTATCTTACTCAGACCAGTCTGTCCTGTGAATGCAGCATGTCTCGTCTCCTCTGAGGTGTCTCTCCAGCATTACAGCTTCATAACCTTATGCAAAGTAACTGAACATAGCCTGGTCTTTTGATCTCCTGACGGGGTACTGCTGTTGGCACTCCCCAGTGTTGGGAATGGTGCTGGTGATGCCAACTGCCTGCAGGGAATGTGCCTCCCCCTTGGCAACTTGAGCCGCACAACTTGTGGTTCATGTGCCCGTGCAGGATCATCAACAACTACTTCATTGTCCTGGAATCTTTAACTCATAGGATGCAGACTGCAGTAAGACCTCACATCACTTGATCCCAGTGGGAAGCGTGGTCTGCGGCGCACTGCCCGGCCAGTCAACCTCCGCTTGGGCTTCTGCTGCTCCTGACTCAGCTGCCAAGTGAGCAAAGTGCTTTGAGCATCCTGTGGAGTAAACACATGCCTGTGAGTGGGACCAGCTCTGCTCAGCACACCGTGGGCACAGTACAGCCCCTCTGCGGCGGCTGGCAAACAACAATGACCAATTTTTCCTGCCTCGTTCCTGGCATTAGTGCACAAAACCAGATGAGTGTTAGGGTGTGAAAATGACCTGGTCAGGCTTACTGCTGGGAGGGGTGCTTCGGGGGAAAGAGTTGATCTCTCTCTTGTTGCTAATAGGCTGCTTTTAGTTAAAGATAAGTAAAATACAGAGCGTATTTTGCTCACTGAAATGAGGATTCCTTTGCCTTGGCTTCCAAGAGCTGCTGTCTTGCAAAGCAAGCGATTTCCTCTTCACATCTAAACATCCTCCCTGTGTTTGAGCTACGTTATCGGGCTCTGAACATCCTCCCTGCATTTCAGAGCCATGCTACGGGGCTGCTTTTCTTTATTGCTCTTTTTTAGCCTTCAGAATGAAGAGTGTTTCTTCAGCACTAAATGAAAGTGGTTAACATTTGCAGATACTTCCAGGGGCTATAGGAATCCTTAGTGAATTAAAGTTATGCTTTTGGCTTTACAGAGTCTTGCTTTCAGAGTTCACATGCACGTTCAGCTGTGACCAGGGTGAGTGCATGTGTGCCTGTGCACACACTTGGCAGTTGGGATCAGTCAATTATTCATGGTTGATGCAGGCCCGTGGTACCTAATATTAAAGATGTTGGTGTAACAGTGTTGTGTTTCTGGGACAGCCGGTGCTTGGCTGCCTTAGCAGATGAGCCCGCTCTGTGTTCAGTGCTTCCCTTGCAGGAGAGAGGCTTCTTGAACAAGTCTTTTTATTGCCTCAACTGTTTATTTCTCTCCCCTGAGTAGGGAGGAGAGGTTAAACTCAGAAACCACTAGGGAGGAAGGCAGTGGTTGTTTTTGGGGAATGGATTTTGGAACTGCAGGTTGATTACAGTCCAGAAGCTTCCCCACCCTGCAGCTCGTGCCAAGAGCAGGGAGCGCTGCTCTAAATAACACTTTGGCCTTTATGGAAATCTATCAGATGTTCCAGGAGCCTCTGACTCCGCTTCTCCTACCTCACTTGCTCTCTCTGCAGGATATAGTTAGCACTTCTCTTAGCCTTATATAGCAAGGCCTGATAGTTAGTGTTAACAGGAATAAAACAACAAGGAGAGCTGCCAGATTGCATAAATCAGGCCAGTGTTTGGAATTTCATAAATGCCATGACTTTGGGTACAAGTTGAGCACGCGGAACAATACGGAACTGTTCTCTCTTTATCTCTGCTTCCCTCACTGACGGGGGGAGAGATGGAATTTTGCTGCTTCTTCCATGTTTTTAATTTCCTCCCCCCTGCCCTGTTTTCATCTCCTTGAAGACCACAGGAGGAGCAGTGGCAGCCGCAGCCAGGACTCTGCTGACGGTCAGGACATCCAGGTTCCGGAGCAGTTTTCAGGGTTGCTTCACGGTTCTTCCCCAATCTGTGAGATAAGTGAGGACCCTTTCAGGCTCGTTTCCTCCGTGGAGAAAGGAGGCACGGAAGCTACAAGCCAGGCACGTGCTATGCAGCTGGAGGATGCTGCCTTACCTACCTGCCCCTCGGTACGGACCAGCTCTCCAGACCAAACCCAGAAAGTGGTCTACGCGACCGTGCAGCACACACACGTCAACCGGGCGGATCCTGGAGCTGTAGTCACGCCCCATGTGCCCCAGCACCCCGGCGGTGCTGAGGAAGAGGGGGACAGAGCTGTGGGCAGAGCCCACCCAGGCAGCAAACCCAAAGCTGAGCTCAAACTCAGCCGCAGCTTGTCGAAATCAGACTCTGATCTTCTGACCTGCTCTCCGACAGAGGACGATGCCATGGGGAGCCGGAGCGAATCACTCTCCAACTGCAGCACTGGGAAGAAAAGGCTGGAGAAGTCCCCGTCCTTTGCTTCCGAGTGGGATGAGGTAAGGCTGACCTTGCTTAAGAGCTTCTGTGCCAGGATGAATGTGTACAGCACAAGCTCCTCTCTACTACACAGTTGGGGGCTCTGGGTGGTTCTCATTACTTGTACTACCTCTCACATTGTGTTAACAGGCAGTTAACTGCAGTGGGGGAGAAGTGGAATTGGAGGAAGAGCTTTACAAAGTTTAAGTTGCTCAAATTCAATGCATGATTTCTTTTTGGCAAGCCAGATGTGGCTTTACATCCCCAGAATGAGGGAGAGTTGATAACGGTGCTCCTCTCAAATCTGTGTTGACCTCCTCTTTCCAATTCTTCCCACATGTACCCTCCCAGCATCCAGAGGGGAGATGTTCTGGCTCTGGATCCCTGCTGCTGGGGCGGTGAGCAGTGTCCTGGGTTCAGGGGATGGAAGGAAGAGAGTAATTAGACTTGGTTTTATGCATTTAACATCTCCCATTTTCCCCTTCACATATTTATTTCAGTGGCTTGTTAGCAGTCACTTTATTATAGCACAGGAAGCCTATGGATAGTTAAATATTTCATGCTCAGAAAGTTGGCCATAGTGAAGCACTCGGGTGAGATTAAGTGTCCCTCTGAAATCCAGCACCGCAGCATTACTGAAACATTCTTTGGAGGTGATTCTCTGCTGTGGAGCAGCAGCACTGCACAAGAGATAAGCTCACATGAACCACTCTTTGTACACTGAGAGGAAATCAAGCCCCTGGCGTGGTGCTGGGGGTGTGGAGCTGTGTGTGCTGGGCATGGGCTGGTTGTACCCCTGCTCACCTCTCCTCTGTGTGCTGAGTGATGCTCGGCTGCCTCTGATAGACAGAAAATCATCTTCTGTGGAAGAGGGAGGTATTCAAAGGCACTAAAAGCAAAGTGGGGATCCCTCCTTGGTATGAGGCTGTCCTTCAGTTCATGCTCTTGCTTACTACAGCGTTTCAGGGGCCAAATAGCTCTGTTCTCCTCCATAGGTGTTTTGGTTGTAGAGACTTTGCTGTTAATGACCTGGGTCAGTAGGAGCACTATGTTAGTGAAGGAACCTGTAGTAGAAGCCAGAGTTGAAAGGATGGGGTAATTCTCACTGTGCTTTTCATGCTGAACATACTGAAAGGGAAGAAGCCTTTGGCTTTGCAGGGCTGCATGACTCCAGTAGCAGCAGAGGTCAAGTGTTAGTGTGCCTGTGCTTCCTCTGCTCAGAGGAACACCCGCCGGGTCTGCTTCCCTGCTTGTAAACAAAGAGCATCATTTCCACCCAGTGTCAGCCTAACCAGCCACAGGAGGGAAACCTGCCTTTCCTTCCTATTCTGTGGAGGTGAGGGAGGAAAGGATTGCAAAACTTCTCGTCTGACTTAGCTGTGGACTGTCAAAACCTGATGTCATTTAAACAGTTTGTGGAATTGCTTTCATCTGGGAGCTGCGTCCTGTGGCTGAAGAGCTGATGTGCATCTCATGGACCGGGCAGAATGAGTCTGGCCAAAGGTTTCTCCTCCCTGCCTCAATTTCCCCATCTGTGAAATGACAATAGCCTCTTCTTGCAGGATGGTTTTGTTCCCACTGAAGAACAGGGTGGAAGGTGAAATAGTGTTATAACAAAGGGGACAATCCAGCTGGTGATTCTCTGCCTTTACCCTGATTTGCTGTCTGATTTCTAAAGACTGCAGAGGCATTTGGGGTCTCCTGACTCCTGGTTGCACTCTGCTGCTGTCAGCAGGAGGGGCATGGTTCCCAGATCAATCTTCTATAGAAGCAGCATAAAATGGAGCTGCTGATAGGAGTTTGTATGGTAACTAATTTAGTAAAATAAACCTTCTGTGATGGTTAAGAAACAGTAAAGATGCTCCTTTGGGGAGTGTTTGGGGTTTCTTTGCAGTGATTTGTATGTGCTGGTCATAATGGCAACAGTGAGATTTAAGCATCAGTTAGTGCTGTGCTTGGAGGTTTCATTAATTCCCTGAATGGGATAACGCAGCTGCTCTGAATTAGGATTGCAGCCTCTGAAGTTACCATGCTGATATAAAACCTTGTTGAGCCACCCGTTAGCAACAATTTGGCTCTTCCTGCGTGTTGAGGGGAACCAATGGCAGATTTATGGGCACTGTCCCGTTCATTTTCATAGTCTTTCTGCAGGCAGTGCAGAGGAAGGGGATCCATGTGCAGCCCCATGCAAGGCCCAGCTGCAGCAGGCAGGCTGTGGGTGTTGTCCACTGGCTTTGCCAGCAGTAGGTGTGTTAGTGGGGACATGGGGAGGGACCTGTTTATGTCTGGGCAGATGGGATCCATGGGATCCAGCCAGCATCGCTCTGGGCCGTGGGTGACCAGGGAGAGCAGGAGTATCTGCTGCTTGGAAGCATAGGGTCATGGCCCTACCCCAGCCGAGCGCTGCCAATGCCCTTTGTTGGAAGTGGAAGGTGGTGCTGGCTTTGCCAAAAGGGTGGGATGGGGAAGAAATGATTCACTTGGCAAAGCTCATCCCTGTTCCCAGTTGCACCTCCCCTGCTCCAAGGAGCTGGGGTAAATAACAGATGCTGACAGCACTGCTCTGTGCTCCGTGCTGCAGAGGACTCTGAGCTTGTGCCATCTGCCTCCTGACCCACCAGCTCCTTCATGGGAGCAGTGGTGTGCGTGGTGCCCCTCAGCTGCGCTCCCATGGAAACTCTTTGTAAGCCAGAGAAACCAGGAAAGCAAACTGCAGTGTATTGCCCCCAGAGAGGGGTGAGGAGTGGAAATGCTTGGTTCTCTGAGTGGGAAGCAAGGTGGGGCAGGAGGAGGAAATGTGCTCCTGAAGGAGGGGAGGCTTGGTGCCTGGCTTGGCTGACAGCCCCTTGCTGGGGTGGATTAACTCACCTCTGCTCTGCCTGCCTCCTTTACAGAGCAGCTCAAGCCCTGCCCATCTGCCCAGCTTCATGGACAAGCCTTGCTATAGGCAGGCAAACCTCGTGTCCTCCACAGTGGTACTGAGTCCCTTGGTGTTGGCTCAGCAGACCTGCCCACCAGCGTGGGATCCAGGAGGAGCTGAACTGGTTTCTCTCTTGGTAGGCTGTTCGGGGTCTCTCTGGATGCAAGGCAACGTAACACGTCTGATATGAATAGTAAGCTGTTAAACAAAGACTAAGGGGTGTGTAAGAGCTTTGCTTTATTCTGAGCCTCTGCTGTCTGACCATCCTCAGCCAGGTCTAGGTGCTGAATGGTTCCTTCTCCTGCCCAGCTTCTGTTGTGTTGGGCTTTTTCCAGGGCCTTTTATCCATTTGTAGACCAGTCTGTGCCAAAGGAAAGACAGACCAAGGTGAAGTTGACCTTTATCACACCTCATCACAGTCACTCACTGAGCTACCACAGCTCTGCTGGGGAAGCAGCTTCCTGACAGGGTAATCAGTGGAGATGTCCTCTCCTGGGAGCAGCTCAGAGGAGCAGTGCCTGGGAAGGAGGAGGTTGTCACATAGTCCTCTAAAGCTGTGAAGAAGCTGTGGCAAACATTTCCTGTCCCTTGGATGCTCCCAGGTTAATAAAAGCCATGTGCAGGCTTTGGGGGGCAGTGCATCACACAGCATTGCTGCTTGGCACTGGTGAGGCTGCACCTCAAATCCTGTGTTCAGCTCTGTGCCCCTCACAACAGGAGAGACATTGAGGCACTGGAGCGGGGCCAGAGAAGGGCACTGGAGCTGATGCAGGGCCTGGAGCACAGTGTGATGGGAAGGACTGAGGGACCTGGGGGGTTCAGATGGAGAAGAGAAGGCTCAGGG
>JASSUY010029893.1:0-15101 GCA_032466535.1 Forpus xanthops
GTGCTGAGCGCTGGCACAGGGTGCCCAGAGAAGCTGTGGCTGCCCTGTGTCTGCAGTGCTCAAGGCCAGGTTGGACAGAGCCTTGGGTGACACGGCTTTGTGCGAGGTGTCCCTGCCCATGGCACGGGGTTGGAGCTGAGTGAGCTTTTAAGATCCTTTCCAACCCTGAATGTTCTATGATTCTATCCCGATGAAAACTGAAACTGCTGTATGTTGGACTGGATGTGTTTGTGCTTCTGTACTTTGACACCATAAAGCAATCCATCAAACACCTGTATTTACAATTTTACCACAAGAATGGGATGGCACTTTAACCCCTCAGCTCCCATCACAACTCACCAGTATCTGCAGCTGAACTACACATGGTATCAAGATTTACTGTCCACTCCCACCAGATTGAACCTCACATTGGTGAGAAAACTGCTGCAATATGACGACCCGAATCAACTGCTAAACCACAGCTGGATTAGGGGGCAAAGGACTCCAATTATCATCCATCATGACACAGAAAAATACGTCATGCCCTAGAAAGAGGGATGGAAACCATGGGAGGGCAACACACTGAGGGTGCTTCTGGAAGGAAATGGAAAGCATTAACTATGCGAAGAAAACAGCATTCTTATGAGTACAGATTTTATTGCAATTTAATTGCCAGCTTCACCCTATAAACCCCTTTGATTAATTGGTATTGAATTCAAGAAGACCTGGAGGGGTCCTTGACACCAGCCTGGAGTACAGCAAGCCTGTATAGCAAGGCTGATCGCACAGCTAAGGCAGGCAGCTCTGAGAGTACCATCTGTGCCTGCAGGACAGCACGGGAAAGCATCCACAACTGCTAATTTTGACCCAATACGTTTTCAGTTTATTACAGTATGAGGAAAAGAAAAACCGCAAGTCAAAGAGAAAAGATGGGTAGCTTGGCCTTGAAATCTCCAGCCAGCAGCTGAAAAGTAGCCCAGTGTGTCCCAGGGTGAATCATCACTTGATTGCAGCTCGCAGGCACATCCCCCTTCACTGAAGTCCTTTAAATAGCAGTCTGTCTTTAACTGGAACAGATTCATTGTATGATCCATTGTCACTGTGCCCTCTGCACGCAGATGAGCCCCTCACACTGCCTGAGCTACCGCCACGGCTCGGGCCAGCTGCCTGCACTCTGCTTGGGGTTACCACAGCCACCAGCTCCTGCCTGCCCTTGGGTCAGACGCCGGGAGGCAGCTGAGCTTCCTGCCACACCAAAAGGCCATTTGCAGCCTAAAACCCCCAGCACCAGGGAAGGTGGATGCTCAGCGTCAGGAGCTCATCCCTCCTCCCCCTGGACTCCTGCACAGGTTGCACAGCAGCGCAGGATGGTCCTCATCCAAGGCACCTCTGTGGAGCACGGTCGAGGCTGGCAAAGGAGCCAACTGCCTCATAACCCACACACTCCTACAGACCTCAGCTCCCCCTGCTCAGCCCCCTCCCGAGGGCCACATCCAGCCCTCCAGGAGCATCACTGGCACAGCAGCCGCTTGGCTCCTTCACCTGTAATGCATCTAAAGGCACAGTGCTGCAGATAAAGCCAGACATTTCACTTCTTCAGCCAGCGCTGCACAAGGTGAGAAGATACGCTGAAAGCACGGCTGCTTTTTAATAGCTCCTGTACATCTACTGTCTGCAGCACGAGAAGCACGGCACCCGCACGGACAGCCTCTAATGTCTGCACACACAACCACCTACTGAGTTTTACATAGCCAGGGCAACTTCCACACACACGAAGTAAAGCACTTACCCAAACACCAACAGTTTCAGCAGCAAACGCCAAGCTATCCTTGCCTTGAGAGGGAATCTGGAATTCTGCAGCTAGCCAGGCTCATCCAAGACCCCACCTGATTTCTTTCCGAGTCAGTAACACTGCTTGCCTCAGAAGACCCAGCTCCCGGGCCGGTACAGACAGGCTTCTGCAGGAACTGAGGATGGAACCGAACCTTCACGTGCCGCCTGCATGCGCTGCACAGATGCATTCGTGGAGAACTGTGTTAAAGCTTGGTATCTGCTTCTGAAAGAAAGCACCTTCCGAGAAAAAGCACGCGTTCCAGCCTAGGCGCTCGCCAATTCCATTCCTAACCTTTTGCTTCTCAAATTCGCTAGCACTAGTAAAGGAACAGATTATTTCCTACTCTTTGCTGGCAGGTCCTTTGACTAACTAGACTTATTTTCCCTCTCCTCCCAGCCCTAACCCTGACTTAACCCTGAACAGCTCATCCCAGCTATGATCCCAGACTATCTGGTTTTTCCCTGAGGCATCCTTCTCTTGAGCAACCTCAGAAAGGGAAGAAACAGCCATAACCTTTAATAAACCTTCCTAGTCCATATGGTTTTCAAGGCTCAACAAAGCCACTTGGTTAATGCACTGGGAGGACCATGTCCCGCTGCACAGCCAGTGTGCTCCTGGGGCAGGTTCCTCAGCCCAAAGGAGCATCCCTGGATGAGTCAGTACAGCAGGTTCTCACCTTCAGATTAAATAAGGCACTGATAACATCTGTAGGTTTCAGTAACAGCCCACAACAACGTGCAACCTGTTACTCAAAGGGTAGCATGGATAACCTAAACAAGAATGTGCTCAGCAGCAACAAGGCCTCTTTGTGTCTCACGATGAGATGTGACTGTTGTGATTACTCTGAACACTCATGTTTTTTCTGTAAAACAGAATACCATCCCTCTAATGAGGCTTCAAAGTTGGCTTCAAGGCAGAGATTTAAAACCCCATTTAGATCTCAGACGTATTTTTTCCCTATCCCTTAAAAAGGAGCTGCTATAGGAGGGAAGCAGCAGCAGGGAAAGGAACATTTCATTTCAAATGTTATAAATTAGAGCTGCTTGGCTGGAGAAAAACAGCAACCTGATGTCAACTTAAACACAAGGCAAGGCAGGGAATAAACAACAGAATGCAATTAAAGCCCTCCCCAAGATGAAGGCAGCACAACAGCAGCTTGGTGTGTAAGCAGGGCAGCCAAACCTCACCGGTAGCCAATGCTGTGGGAAATGCACTCGGCTCAATCACTATTTCCTCCCTACCAAGAGTCCCTGCAGAGATCAGATCGAACAGACACGAGAGCTGGTGGGGAAGGGGCAAGGGAACAGAAACCTGAATAAATTGGTTGGTTTTGTGCTTACATGCCATTTGTCTCACTGCTCCACACTGCCGCAATCAGGCTGCTACCTGTCTGTAACATCCCTGGCCTGGTGCTGATCTTGGGGCACATCTGTGGGTCTGCATGGAAAACTCTCTTCAGGAGTGGCTGCAGTTGGGTCAGTAACAGCCAGACCAGCTTTAGTGTGGCCAGTGCAGGCACCATCCGCAGAGCAAACCCGACAACTGGCTCACCATCTGCCCTACCAGGTCAGAATAAATGCTACCTAAGAGCTCGTGCTGACTTGCAGCGTGGCTGCAGTGTTATCCCTGGAGCCTGTCCAATTTCATGGGGGTGTTTCAAGATGAGCTCTGCTCACACCAGCGACAGCCATGAAGTCTGTTCTTGAGCTGAGCCCTAACGTACTGTGGCTGCCTCCACGTGGGGTTGGCTCATATCCCAACCATGCTCCAGTGCCATAGGTAAAAACATTTTATCTGAAGAGTAAAATTGCGGTCCTCTGAGCCCTTTTTCATCTCTCAAGACATTTCCCACAAATACTCTTTGGGTCTTTTAGTTGAAATTTTGGCTGTGTACCCAATTCTTCGTATGCACTAAATGCTTGTTGCTACCTTGGGCCGGGTATACAATTGTTACAAGATGACTCACTTTGGAGAAGGTCACAGAACAGTTTGGGTTGGAAAGGACCTTCACAGGTCATCTAGTCCACCCCCTGTGCAATAAGGACATTTTCAAGTAGATCAGGGTGCCCAGAACCACATCCAGCCTCTCCTTGAATGATGATATTTTCATAGCATGAATGAAGTTTAAAGCTGAAAGGCAATTTTCAGTCTGATTGTCTGGAGAAAACCACTCCAAATGACTGGAAGTTTCACTTGTGATCCTCCAACACATAATTTGTGATGAAGCTGCAGGTTCCAAGGAAGTGACATTTGATTTGATCTGGAAATCTCTTTGTTCACTCAGTGAATGAAGAGCCACAAAGCATCTTTCTCACCAAGTACAGGAACATGCTTTCCCCAAGCTCCTTATGCTCTTGAGCAGGTAACTGAAGAACCATCTCCTGCAAAGGTGCTTTCTCACAGCCAGTTCAGAACTACTGCACCTCCCAGCTAGAAGACGAGGGCCATTTGTACTGAGGTAGGGAACAGCAAGCTCAGGAACTCCAAGCTTCTTCACTTGCAGGCCTGGCTCCCTGCGCCTCCCTTAAGAATTTCAGACTTAACAATGGCTTCTGCAAATTCTTCAGGTTTCAACTCACAGAAGAAAACCACAGCATCATCAAATGACCCCGTGAACAACCTCAGGCTCTTCAAGGAGACAAGTTTCTGGCCACAAAACAGCCCCGTGTCACGGCACTGAAGTTCCTGCACAGTATCTCGGATCATTTTAGTTTCTTCAATAAGAGATCACAAAGCACTTCACTGGAAAAGCTTAATACAGCTGAAAAATCTTCTTGGTAGTGCTTCAGATCAGACATTCCAGTCCGTAGGACCCTCTGCATGCTGGGTACCAGTCTGCACCAGCTCCAGCACATTCCAACCACAGCCAGCAGCTGAGTGCAGACATGAACAGCGCCAGCCAGGTGAGGCACGACAAGGAGAATTAAAAGGCACAAGCATGAGGCATGCACAGAGGTGACTGGCACTGATGCACTTTGTAGTGCCAGTGCCCACCTGAGCTCAGGCAGTGCATCTGCACAAAACAGACAATCCTGAGATGGAAATCCATTTCTTATTAAGGCTTTGAGTGCATTTGTTTCTTTTTAAGTGCCTTTTTTAAGTTACTTATCACAAAAGACAGGCTAGCATTCTTTAAACAGTTCTGATCCTTCATTCCAGTATAAAACACATATGCAAACATGGCTTAAGACCCATGATCACTTAGGATGTAATTTTAAAGTCTGTAATAAAAATATTTTTATCCCAATGATAAATATTTTAAAATAAGCATTTACAAAAATAAACAGTCCATTCCCATAAGGAAGGACATATATAGCTGAAATTCTGAGTACATCTTAAGGCAACATGATTACTGATGAAGCGAGTTAATAAAATCTTTGGTATGAGAGCATAGTACATTTACATTCATGCACCGTTGTCTTCCCTTGGCAAGCACACTGGACAGTCAAGTGAAGAGGCAGCTTTTCCTTAGCTTCTTGATCTGTCTTCCAAATACAACATACAAATATTTCTAACGTGTCTTCCTATGATAATAGGAGAAAAGCCCAAGATTCTCCTGGCTCTTGCTACGACTTTCGAATCTAAAACAGAATGAAGATGGGAGGAAAAAGAGAAAGTGAGCGCACACGAGTTTCATTCCAGCTCATCAGCAGCATCTACAGCCAATAAAAAGCAATCAAAGTCCCTCACGAAGAGTCCTCCCCAGCATCCTTGTAGTACCCTTCAGATACTGGAATCTGCTCTGAGGTCTCCACGCAGCTTCTCTTCTCCAGGCTGAACAGTCCCAATGCTCTCAGCCTGTCTTCATATGGGAGGTGGTCCAGCCCCCTGGGTCATCCTCGTGGACTTGCTCCAACAACTCCATGTATGCTCATGACAGCTGGGAATCATGACCCATTACTATAGCAACAGGAGTTCACGTGACTACTGCCTTTAAAAAGAGCCCCTATTTGTGGCACCCTCTGTAGGGAAAATACCCATTATTTACATCTCAGCATGCCTGAAGCACACTTTGTATCCTAACCTCATTAATGAATGATCACACTTTGACCCACTCTAAGCCATGTTAGACCAAGAGGCATCCAGCTCTCCTGGTCCACACTGGAGTAAGGCAACCACAACAACAACCACTGGAGCAGATTACCTGAGTTGCAGCAATACCAGAACAATGCAAATCCTGCAGCAACGCTGAAGCAAGCGAGGAAAAATACCGGACCTAAAGGAAAGGAAAAAGGAAACACATTGAGACACAAGAGAGCAGCGGAAGTGTAGCTCAGTTCCTAAATTATCAGTGGCTATTAATATACACAATTAAGTGTATTCAAATGAAGCTAACACATTCACCATTATGTATGTTCTGTAGCTTAGTGTACTATGAAGCACATTTACTACCCTGTAATCAATTTTACTACAGTTGCTTTGACACCATTCACTGCTTGCTCCAGTTCATCTAGCTACATGCTCTGAAACGTAAGTGAAAGCTTCCTTAGATGTTTTCTCACTCCAGAACTTTGTGCAAAAAACCCTTTAAACTCTCCAACAAAACAGTGACCATACAGCTGGGACCTCACCACACAGTGTAGGAGTTTCATCTATGAATAGCCCCCCCAGCCAATGTACTGCCTGTGGGCATGAGCACATCACAGGAGAGTGCAGTCCCTCAGAAGCAGGTTCTTAGGGTCTTGTTTTTTCCTACATATGTATTACAGATACCACTTTCATGCCAAGAACAAATATTCTTGTTTCTGCATACAGTTCTCTGGCCACTGAAATGCAGAGCCACAAACACACCTAAGACAATCTCCCACTGGAAATGTTTCCTTCCTGTGCTTGCCTGGAACTACATGCAGTTTAACACTGATGTTCATTACTGATGTTCAATAAAACCTCTCTAATTCATACTTCTCCACAGAAAAAAAAGCATAAAGACTTATAACTGCTTCTTTATTATTTACTATTCCATTTGTATTTACTTCTTCACTATGAATATAGCTACAATTGAACTGAACCTGACAATTTAAGGACAAATGTACTGCAGGCTGACAAACTAGTGGAGCTGACCATATGGTCAAGGTCATGGGGGAAACAGCAAAGGAGCAAAGATGTGGCTGTTCTGTTGGATGTCATCTCTCAACGAGGGTGGCTACCAGGCAGATGACCTCTGGTCTGGGGCCATCAGCATGAGTAAAACCAGAAATGATCTCATTTTCCTATTCCCAAGTACTTTCTCTGTTCCTCCTGTAATGTTATGCTGCAGTCAGCAATAGCTGTGAAAAACCTGAATAGCAGTTTGGTTCGATATTCAAAGCAACAACAACACAGGCGAAAATATACACTGAGTTACTGGTTTGTGCCCCTTGTTTCAGTTTTACCTTAGGGAAAATGGAAAAAAAGTGCATAGAAGGTGCTTTTAGTCTCTCCTAATTGTACCCAAATTACTAAACACACACCATTTAAACTTCAACAACAAAACTGTTCCTTATACATTCTGAACATTCTCCCACTTTCTTTCAGAAATTCAATTCCTTTTCAAAACATTTCTCAGTAAATGAAGTATTTGCCTCTATAACCTGGGCATTGAACACAAGAAGGGAAAAAATTATCAGGTTCTCCTAAGGAAAATACACTCTAGTTCACCCATGCTCATCTTCCTTTCTGTCTTTGTTTTCAAATGATTTGTACTTACATTGAAAGCCTAAATAAAGTTAAAAATGCTTAAAGTTACATAAAAAATGACTGATAGCCTTATGCAAACTGTTAGCAGCAGCAGCAGCTGAACAGACCTTGCGTTCGGGTCTTTGAGAAACCATAGAAAATTGAGTTCAGCTGTAACAGTAAATATTTATTAAGCTCTACAGTCTCTTGAATGTCCTGGCACTGGTTTCCACAACTGCTGCTCGGTACATTTTCCTCCATCACTTCCACTTAACATGTGACAGTAAAGACATCATAAAACAAACAGTTACATGAAATGAAAATTACATGATAAAATAAATTGCATCATAATCTGAAAAGCCATTCCATCCGGCGACACTGTATGCATTTATTTACCCCTGTCATTTAGCATATATTTCTCCTTGTCAGTGTCTATCTCTGTGGAATCTGTGGTTTCTAGAAATAAAAGCAACACATGAAAAGTTAGTACTTGGCTCAAGCAAACAAACATAACCAGCACATGCAAAACAACACATTTCAGAAAAATACTCAATTTGGACACAAAATATAAGCCCCTCCAATGGTAGATCACGGCTACAGTTAAATCTGGGTATATGCTGATCCAAAGACACAGGCACACAGTCATTTGAATACAACTCTAAATAGCTGCAGCAACAACTGGGATCTGGTTAAGCACTAATCACATAGGTAACATTACCCTTGTTTCCCAAATGAGGAAAATTTGAGCCAATCCTCCCAGAATGCCAGAAATTTTCACTGTAATAAATACAAACAATTTGCTAATACGTGCTAATCTGTAAACACCCTTGTAATATAATGCATTGCATTCTTTCTGTTCTTGAATAAGTCTCTGGGCATTGATGTATCTGGCAGATAAAGCACTTGGAACAAAATGCTTGGTGCAATTATCGATCTAAATTCTGGGTTTGGCTAAAGACACATTCAGCATCTTTCAAATTCTACAGGCTCTAGGTGCAGATTATTTGGCACAAATAATTTCTGCCTCTACCTTTGTGCATATTCTAGTACAAAAGGAGGTTGACCTTAAGACAAGATGTTCAGTAGTTAGCAGCAATGAAGCAGTTCCTGCTTTGGACAGAAAGACGTGCAGCTCTTTTAGAGGTGCCTTTGCCATACAGATGTAGAAATAATGTTACCTGCAGAATGTGTGCAACACTGAAGAACACTGCTGTCACCATAAATAGAGGAATGGTTTTCCTTTAATGCTTCATGATTGCACAATAACTTTTTAAGCCAAGCCTCTTTGTGCTCAACAGGGTTAAAAAAAAAAGGTAACAAGTGAGAGCTGCAGATTTGGCAGTCAACAGAGCAGAATTTCAGACTGTTTGGTGTCAACTGATCTCCTTTTACATGACAATCTGGGGCTAGGAAAGGTGCCTTGGAAAACTGCCTTGGACATCAAGTCAGCACAGGGGACCTGGTGCCAGCCAACACTCGTGGTGAACATCTACCTGCCATGCTAAATTCTACCCCTCAGGGGATAGGGACATGGTGTTCAAGCAAAACAGAAACACCGGAAGCACTTTGCTGCAGGGGTTGAGACTCACTGAAGGGGAAAGGATTGATATAAAGCCTCTGCTGCACACCCGAGATCAATGGCAATCCTACACAGCCTACTCGTTTTGAGGGATGGCCTCCCTACGTACTTGAGCTAAGAAATCTTCACGCTTCACAGCACAGCCAAATCTCTGTGCTTTTGTAAGGCTACCAGTGCGGGGCTGATCTTTCTAGTCTATGTCAGCATTGAGAGAAATAAAAACACTTTGAGTCACTCAGATGACTCGGTTTTGCTCCAGCAGCTTGGAAGCTGCCCATGCCATGGGCCTTACCCACCCTCTAGTGGAATTCTGAGACATTACTCAACACTTCACTTACAATATATTATACTGGAGGCAAAGAAATTTTGTTCTAGAACAAATTTTTAAGTTGTTTTGAAAAAAATTAAAAATAAATCCAATACTTAAAAGGGCCACAAGAAACCTGGAAAGGGGCTTTGAACAAGAGCCTGTAGGGACAGGACAAGGGGAATGACTTTAGCCTGTCAGAGGGGAGACTGAGATGAGCTCTGAGGCAGAAGCTGTTCCCTGTGAGGGTGCTGAGCGCTGGCACAGGGTGCCCAGAGAAGCTGTGGCTGCCCCATCCCCGCAGTGTTCAAGGCCAGGTTGGACACAGGGCTTGGAGCAAGCTGCTCTAGTGGAAGGTGTCCCTGTCCATGGCAGCAGCTGGAGCTGGATGGACTTTAAGGTCCCTTCAACCCAAACTGTTCCATGATTCAACGAAATGGGGGTTTTCTTGTGTGTTTTAAACAAATGATAATTCTTTTCAGGCTCCCGTTTAAAACCACATCTGTGGTGTCCAGAATCACCCCCAAGATCCAATTGCACAAGTCCCCTTTGATTCAGTGGGAAACATTTCCCTAAATTCCCAGTCTGGGGGACCTCAGTCCAGTAATCCAGACTGAGGGCTAGATGAGGTCAATGGGAAAAAATCTGTCCCAGTTTCAACACACTTCTGATCACATTAAAGGAAGTCCAGAACTAAAGCAGGGAGGACTATGGGAGCACTGTTACCCTGTTGCTCAGGGGGAAAACACACTTTCCTACCTGGACATACACACACAGGGAATGCTGTACCTTACATGAGCACTGTACGCAGACCTGTGAGCAAAGCTGGCAGGGCAGTGTTCACACTTGTAGGGCTTCTCCCCGGTGTGTGTTCGCATGTGGACTCTCAGGGCACACTTGGAGCTGACGATCTTGGCACAGCATGGGCAGGTCTGGGCACACTGCTGCTGCCTGTGCACCCTGTGCATGTGGTCACTCGTGGCCTTCCGGCACTTAAACCTCTTGTCGCAGAAGACGCAAGAGAAGCCCTGCTTGTGGCCATGAGCTGTGAGGTGATGCTGCCAGAGGCTCTGGGGAGTGGGGAAGAGCTGCTTACACCTACTACAGCTGTACTTGATGGTTGGGTTTGGGTTGTGTTTGAGGTCCATGTGTGACTGGCACTGCTCGGTGACACAGAGTGCCTCGTTGCATTGCTCACCCGCCATGTGAGGCAGCACCTTGGCCACGCACCGCGGGGACTTCCTCCGTCCTGGTTTAGTGGCAAACTTGGAAATCAAACTGTTCTCCTCCCACTGTTCAGACAGAGAGTCCTTAACGACTACACAGGCTTCCTCTGACTTGGCCTGGCTCAGGAGGGAGCGACTGCTCTTGTTTTGTACACTAAAGACATCCACACTGAGTCTGCTTCTGGGTCCTGCCTGGTTACACCTTGGTAGCTTTGCCACCCTGGGTTTTGGGTCTGGAAAAGCCATGGGCCCTTGCTCCAGGCTTGTTGGTTGCCCTTCAATGAGCTCATACCCAGACAGCAGCTTTTTATGCTTCTGCCTATCCCAGAGTTTCCTCTGCACAGGCATTGCCATGACTTGGGAAGAGTCACTCAGCTGGTGGCTCTCCTCCAGCTGGATGCGCGGCCATTGCGGCCCCCCACTCTCTGTGCACAGCTGACCTTTAAGGTGAAGGCTCAGATCCAAGCCCTTCCTGCCCTCTGCTTTCACCTCCTCACAAATGTCAAGCAAATCCTTGCATTCGAGTCTTTCAGCTATTTCTTTCATTCGGTGCAGCTTTTCTGCCTCAATCTCCACTTCTGCAGTGTAAATGAACTCCAGGAAGGAGGTGAACTCTTCTGTGTAAATGTCCTGAAGGGTCACTGTGCAGTTCTTGGTGTCCAGCATCTCATTGTGCAGGAAAAGCCCCTTGAAATAGTTGCTGGAAGCTGCCAGGACAGCTTTGTGCACCAGGAACTCCTCCTGAATTCCCAAGTGCTGTGTGTGAACCGTCACATCACAGAGGTGACCGACCTGGTACAGAGAGTGCAGAGCCCGCAGGAGGTTGGGAGCAGCAACTTTGGATTTCATTCGAATTTTCTTCTTCTCCATCCTGTCAGGAAAAACAGACAAGGTTTGAATGCTCAGGCTGCCTCTTGCATGAGCCATCTTTGCATTGATGTGCAACAACATTGTGTCCCTGCCTGTGACAGGGGGTTGGAACTGGATGAGCTTTAAGGTCCCTTCAACCCAAACCATTCTGATTCTGTGATCATGCACTTCAGAAAAGCTCAGTGGAGATCCATGGCCTAATTCCTTGCTTAGGAGACATGGTAAAGACCTCAAGGTTACGTCTATCAGTGCAGCCATCATCAGCAAACCCACTTGGTTTATTACAGGCACAGACTGAGATCTGCACTCCAGGATAAGCCTTCAGAGGGAATATTCTGTAGCCCAGTAATGAAATACAAGCAACGTGATTGACTCAGCTTAATACCAAACCATTCTTCACGCAGGCACTTTTCAATAGTAGCAGTCAGAACAGTTTAGAGTGGAAACAAGGCTCTTTCCCCATCCCTCTTGCAGCACAGGGTAAGTGAAGCATAGCAAGTTGCTTCACTTGTGATGGATTCCAGGCTATGTTGAAACAGAGCCATGTTTTCACAGTCACACCAGGCTCCACTCCTGCACCAGGCAGCGCCTCGGGCCAAAGCAGGGGAAGAAATCTTTGGATCTGATTCAATTCTGTCTCTGTTCTAATTCCCCACGTTCACAATCAGACCCTGGGGGTTAATAATGCCAGTTGGCAAACTTGTATTGCATTTGGCCACTTAAATAATACTCAGGGACAAACCAGAGCTAGAAATAGCTATGATTTTTTTGAGGAGGTAACAGTGGTTTATTTGGACAATATTCCAGAACTGCTCCTTCTCCAGTGACAGACAGAGGGGTTAGAAGTCTTCTGATGCTTATCAGAACCATATGTCTTTCCCCACCAGCTCAAGGACAGACACGAGCAATTCTGACAGTAAATCCAATGCCTGAGAACTCAGGGGCTTCCTTGTTTCAGCCTGCACACAACATCTGCACTGCCGGCACAAGAAGTCTCCTCTACCTTTGCCATAGGTCTCCAGATGCTCTGCTCCAATCCTCTAAGCTGCTACTCCTGATCTACCCTTGTTTTTAAAGGCCTGTTGCTCAGCACATGCTTACAGCAGCTTTGTAACCCAGGGAAGAACATCAGGCCAAAATAAACAGAGGAATCAGGTTGTTACTGCTTCAAGGCTCTGTCTAAGCTTGGCTCGCTGTGCTTCCCTCACTGCAATAATGGTTGGCAGAAAGCAACACCCAATTCTACTTTCACTTCTGATCTAAATTATGTTTGACATTCTATTAAATACATTCCTGGCAGATAGAAACTGCCTGATTAAGAAGACAAATGTGTCTTCAACATAAAGTACCAGGAAGTGGAATACAATACATAGCCCGGAGTGAAGAGGTTGCAATAGCAAGCCTAAGAGATAGCTTTGAGAATCCTCTTCCTGTTACAAGCTACTGCAGCAAGCACCAGGAGGATAATCATCTTCTAATGGAGTCATTCAATGCTTGTGACACCCCAAAGGATGGTTTAAAAGCTTCGTTTAAAGGTTTAAACTGATTTTCCTCTGACTCTATTAAGTGCCACTGGAGCAAGTGGGGCTACACTCACATGAAACATATTTTACTGCATAAAAAATGCAAGTTTGAGTGATGCAGAACCTCCACTATTTGTACTTCACTTGGGGGTTGATCCTGTGCACTCGAGGAGCTCCTGTGAGAGGTGCTGGTGTAGAACCTCCTTGCTCTGCACTCCTCACTGCCACAGAAGTCAGAGGTGTTTACTCAGAGAAAACCTAAGTATTGCTACAGGAACAAGACCTGGGAAAAGTGAACACAAAGCAGGTTTGAAACATCCCACAGAAACTAGAGACTGAGGAGGGATGTGCAAAATAGCACAGCCAGACCCCTGCAACCACGCAGTAACTGCCATAGTCTCCACCTTACCAGTTCTGGCCTGTAAAGGCTCCCAGTTCAGTATCTTGGTAGTCCCTGCCAACAACCACAACCTACATGGAGACATAACCCCACCAGCTCCTACAGCACACTTGCAAACAGGACAGATCTGGAGGTTAATACCTATATTCCTCCCACAAATTCACAAGAGCTTTCACTTATCTGTCCCCAGCTTGTCCTGCTTAATGCCTTCCTATAGGATATCCTTCCTCATCCCTGTGCAGGACTGACCCTGGGCTGAGCTGCTCACCCATTAGCAGTGCTTAAAGAAATCAATGAGCACAGCACGTGCTAATTTCCTCCTGCTCCTCTTTAAGATCCCCATCTGTGATAAATACTCCATACCCACTCCCCTCTGAGCTCTCCTAAAGTGAGTATCTGATACTAAACCAAACAGTGCGGTACATTCCAACATCAGCTCTTTAGCTCAGCTGGTTCTAGATTAAATCAGACTGCAATGTCTTGCCAATGAAAAATGCCACAAATCAATCAAGTCTCACTGGTTCTTTTTCTTCAGGAGAAATGAGACTCTGCTTTTTGTTCCCATTTGGAGAGGAAATTGAGCTTTAGCTTTCTGAAGCGCTGTGGAATACAGTTTCTATTCCTATGTTTTACAGTTTCATGAGGTTGGTTCAAACACACGGGGTGTAAAACACTATGTAACATTATAATTTCCCCCCAAAAGGCTAGCGAATAGATTTCCAAGTGTTTGGCTTTTCCTCTGGGAGTAAGGAAGCAGCTTCTAGTCCCCAGTGGAATAGGAAAGCTATTGCAGCTTCTAGTCCCCAGTGGAATAGGAAAGCTATTGCACTCTTTGCACTTCATTAACACCTAATGACAAGAGAAGATCCTTGAGGAATTCCCTTTTGCAGCAATGGGAATGCAGGTGACAAATGTCAGTAAACCATCCAGTTATTGAAGTGAAGGACATATTTTGTTCTAATTAAAGGTTGACGTTAGCTTGAAATAACCACAAGTAATTGACAAGAAAAATAACAGTAACATCATCAACAGCGTAAGGTTTAATTCTGTGCTTCCACTGACACCCCAGTCTCCAAAATGCTGCCTCTCAGACAAACTCCATCTGTACACCAAGCATTCCCAGAGCTGCACTCATCTCTCACCTTCCAGTGTTCTGGCCAGCCCAAATCCTAGAATGATCAGTGCTTCTCCTTCCTGCTCCACTTCAAACACCCCCTACCTCTGCAGGACAAGCTCACAGTGGTGCTGTAGGGTGTTCATGAAGGCAGAAAAGGTGCAGTGCAGCAGGAGGAGAGTGCTGAGCTGTTCCACAACCCCTCTGCTGTTCTCTCCCACCCTCAGGAACCCTCTCAGAGTTGCTCCCAGGAAGCAGCAGGTCTCAGAGCACTGGGAGGGAGATCCCACTGCTCCCTGCGGGTCACTGGGAGGCTGTTACGCCTTGGGAAGGGAAAGGGAAATGGTAAGAGGTTAACAGCATCATAAATACCGTGGTTTGTGTGTAACTTATTTCAGCTTTTTGCCTGGTAAAAGGGAAAAAATACTTCAAAGAATTTGCATATATGCAACAGTTACAGAAAACATCATTAACCCTAAAAAAAAACTACTGCAAAAGCCCAAATGTATTTCAATTCAGTTACAGTTCCTGGTAAGCTTGAGAAAGTTGGGGCTGTTCAGCCTGGAGAAGAGAAGGCTGCGTGGAGACCTCATAGCAGCCTTCCAGTATCTGAA
>JASSUY010029894.1:0-20535 GCA_032466535.1 Forpus xanthops
AAAAATCCAAAACACAGTGCTACACCAGCTACTGCTTAAAGAAAAATGACTGCTGCTGCTGAACCCATGACAGTTGGACAGGGCTTAAAACAACCTGCTCTAGTGGAAGTTGTCCCTGCACATGGCAGGGGGTTGGAACTGGATAAGCTTTAAGGTCTTTTCCAACCCACATCAGTCTGCGATTCTATATTGCAGGTCCTAAACACACCTGAATCCCTACTTGATATATAGGAAAAAAAAGAAGGCCACTCTGTTAGGATATAAAAGGATAAAAAGGACTTCTGGGAAGTGAATTAGCTGGGTACAAGGCTGCTCTCACACTTACTTAGGACAAGTCCCAGTGTGCTGTGTGAGGATCACAGCTGCACTACATGTCCTGGATCCAGCTGTGTGGGCTGTTTGCAATACTGCTCCTGCTAGCAGTGGTACAGCAGCCACTGCCTTTGTGGAAGTATGGAGGGTGGTGTGAGTCTTCTCTTCCAAACTGAAGGTCTTTGTATCCCAGTGAAGAAAATACAGCCCATCACAATAAGCCAAAGGTGCTCTTAAACCAGTAGGAAGAGGTTTCAAAACAAAATCCCTCAAAAATAGGATGGAACCTGTGAATCTCTGTGCAACATGAAATGCACCCAGGTCAAAAAGGCCTCCAGGTACCCTGAGCTCCGAAGAATATAATTAGAGGAAAGCAAGCTGATCATTGCTTGAGAAGAAGATTCAGCAGTGGCACAAACCCTTCATAATTTCAGATAGGAAGTCTCCTTTGGGATTGCAGTAACTAAGGGATCCCGAAAGATTAACGAGCCTTTCATTGACTTTGGGTTTCCAAAAGGATGAGCTGTATAGCTCATCCTCTCTCTCTAACCCAGAGGTGATTAGAGACTTCCTGTGAAGTAGCAAACTGCTACACTCAGATGGTAGGAAGTATGTGAATAACCATACCTTAGAAGGAACATTTGAGCTCTGCCTAAAAAAACCCAAGCCCTGTGTTACAAGCTGAATCCTATGTTCCTTAAAAATGTGTTTAATCATTCCCTGGAAATGAGATCCCTGCTGTAACAATTAATTCATGAAGCTGCCAAGGACTCCCAGGCCTGGGGGAGTGAAGCTGGCATCCGTGATTAATGCTGACTGCAGGTGTGTGGCTGGGATTCCAAAGAACCAGCCATAGGGGAGGCATCAGAAATTACTTAACCCTGCCCAAGTGGGCTTTGTCAAGAGACCCCCTGTGAACACCTAACAGGAGAGAAACTCTCATTTTACAGCAATTCAACAGGTAATGGCAAACGCCTCTTGGGGAGCTTTTTGCTTCAGCAGAGGAAAAGCATTGATATGATTGAAGGGTACTCTGCATAGATCTGAAGTGATTTAGAGAAGTCATTCAGGGAGTTGATGCAAAAGGAATGACCCACAGCTTCTGTGCTTGATTGTCCTGTGTAGCTGCAGCTGGGGGGCAAGAGGGAACAGAGGAGCTAATCAGCAGCCCTTGTTTTCTCTGTACTAGTCTCCCCTGGAAGATCCAATAATATCAGGAAGTTCAAGAGGTAAATCAGCTGCTGTGTGAGTGAGCTCAGTAACCCAGGCTTTGTTACAGACCCAGCTGGAAGCCTGGCTGGGCTGGGATCAATAATGTGTGTGCAGAGCTTGGTTCTAGGAGTTAAGCTCTCCCACCAGGAAGAAGGGAGGGCAGGCAAAGGGCCTCCAGTCATGATTATCATCCCATTAGGAGGGAAACAGCAATTCACTTTAATGAGGGAAAGAGGCAATTTTGATGTAACTGTAGTGTAACTGGACTGAGGGCAGTTTTATTTCTTTTTGTGTGACTTTTATAAACACGGTTATGTACCTGTGCTGTCTCCCACATCCTGGCCTTTTTTTTCTGTTGATGTGGGTTATAGTTATTTCAGATTAAATGAATCAGACCAGCTATTTTTTCTTTGGTATGGCAAATCCATAAACTAGGGGGTTTTGGTTTAAGAAGTTCAGCAAGTGCCCCAGCTCCCCAGCATATCCAAGGGGAATACATCTCCTGGTATCCAAGGGATAACACCACAGTGGGTTCCCACTTGAGCTGTGCTGACCACTGGGGTAAGGGGAGGAGGAGAAGAAATTTCTGATTTAGCGCTTCTGCTGAGCATTTCTATCATCAAAGCTCAACAGTGTGTGGTTTGCATTAACACTGTTTGTGTGGGGAATTATCAGTATCAGATGACCACCATTCAGTAAAGTGTCTCAGCACTGTAGGCACATCCCCTCCTGCCCATTTCTGTTGAGTAGAAGACAGATGGCCCCTGGGTAGTGAGGAGGCAATGTGGAGCTGTAAAGGCAAACTGGATATTAGGAATAATGCCTTCCCCAAAAGGGCAGTCAGGCATCGGAACAGGCTGCCCAGGGCAGTGATGGAATTGCTGTCCCTGGATGTGTTCAAAACCCATGTAGACAAGGCCCTTGGTGACATGGTTTAGTGGTAGTGCTGGGGAACATTTGGTCTTGATGATCTTAGTCTTTTCAAGTGGTGTTGATTCTGTGCTTCACTAACTATAGGGAATGGCCCACCATAGGGGGTGGTGGAAATTTCTGTCATTTCCAAAAAGCAGAAGTGACTTGGCTTACTCCAAGTGTCATGGTGCACCTTGACAGAAGAGAGGAGGGTGAGGAGGAGTGTTAATCCAGCCTCAGGCCAAGAGCCTTGCATGGGGGGGCTCCTGAAGGTGCAGGGGAGGCCATTGAATTATAATCTTGAGCACCAGAGAGAGAGCAGCAAAGAGCAGTACAGCAGAGCCTGGAAAGAGAGGCACAGTCATAAAATTGCCTGAAAACTTTGCTAGGAATAAAGAAGTGCAAGCCAGAAAGGGTGCTGGAGGGGGTGCCAGGGGGTTAGGTCATAGTTCTGATTTTTTGGGTCACTGCATGTACCTCCTTTCCCTTCCTCCCCAAAGGATTTAATTCACTGAGCATTGTGTGACTACTAAAAGACGTTGTATTTTAAAGGAGACCACCCAGGTTCACCACAGACACAGACAGGTTGTGCAGCTCCTCACAGGGGTGAAGTCTGTAAAGACCTAGGGCATTTCTGGCTTCCCTGTGAAGGGAGCAGCAGCAGACTGAAGGCAGGCGCTTGAGGGTGAAGAACAATGGGTGCCCCACTGGTCCATAACCTGTGTGAGGAGGTCTGACAAGGGTTTGCACATATCAGGTACTTCATATGAAGATACCAGTTTTAGTTCAAACAGTAATTTGCGAAACCTTCTCACATTCCAAAGGTTGGTATAGATCTGGCTTTATGTTGGCATAAAACAATATGATGAGCAGTTTTGTGTTTAATCCATATTTTAAATGTACTGTAGTAATGGAGCACTATCTTTCTCAGTCAGTCTAACTTGAAGAGAGTTGGAGAGCTCCTGATGAAATTAGAGGAACACATAGCTTCAGTGCATTTTTCTTACAGCATCAGCAAAAGGGCTGATTTCTAACGAAGCTCTCTGTGTGCCTCCAAATCCCTGACAGCTAAAACAATTCTGTTAGCTCTCAGATTAGATTGGAATTGTAAAAATGAAATAAAATGCCATCTAGGTAAATGATCCAGTGCTACAGGTGTTGAAAAACAATCCTGAGGAGAAGCAATCTAGGCACCAAATAACTGAATTATGATGACAGATGATAGTTTAATAAGGTGATAGTTATGAGACTCCTTGGTAGGCCTGCAGTCTTGAGTGCTTCTAGCAGCATTAGCTGGCATGTTTGGAGGGAGGCAGCGCAGAGGATTTGAAATGAGATTTCCATCTGATGCCTGTCAGTTTTGCAGGGAGAATGGTATCATTTGCTTCCTGTAGGACACTGCATGAAGCTGTGTTGTCTGTACATGTGAGGCAGCTTTTTCACATTTTACAGCCTTATTGGGTTTGGAATGTACGGTTTCAAGGCTCGTAAAACTAGCTTTAGCTTTCCTTCACTCAGATGTTTAACAGACTAAAAGGCCAGTGCATAATAAGCACCAGTCCTGTAAGTACTGAGCACATTCAAATCTGATTCTCAGTATCTGTGGAAATTGTCAGATTGCCACATGGGAGATATGCATTCATTATCTCCTCAGCAACACTGAGTTCTCACACTGTATCAGCAGCAAACCTTTCTTCTGAACTAGGTGATCTTCCATTAAAAAGGAAGAAGCAGTTGTTGGCCTTCAGGCAGGCAGGAGTAATTTCTCTCCCAGTAGCTGCATTTGGGTTTAGACTATCAATCCATTTGCTAGAGGCACTGCAGAGCCACCAGACAGATTAGATGTTACATTAGATAATACATTAGGCCCCATTAGATATTTGCTATCTAGGCCAATGCATATGATTAGATCAGGTGGAAGGTGCCCTCATGTTAATGTAGTGTTGGTATTCAAGTGTTTCTTTTTTTTTCCTAAGATGATTTGCAAAGCACAGAGCAAAAGGAAGAATCGTGGTCTCACAATACAACCTTGACCCCATAACAGGACTTTCCCCACCACCCCAGTCCCGCTTAGGAGAAAGGCAAGCTTTAAAAACCAAGACCAAATAAAACCACAGTCAAACAAAAAATACCCCAAACAAACAAATACCCAACAAACCAACCCTATTTATTTTCAAGTCTCATGTGTTTTCTTCCTTTGTATTTCTGACATAGCACATGTTTTGACAGAAGCTAGCTCACCTGAGCAGCAGCGTGGATGGACCAGTTGGGAGGCAGCTCTAGGAGGTCAGTCTGCTTGCTTTAGGTTAGCACAGGAGCTACACTTGCAGCACCTCAGGAACTAAATCACTTGCAAAAGAGCCAGTTTTCAGTGCTGGAAGCCCATTGTTTCCCATCAGAATGCACAGAAAGGGCAGGTTGCAGCAGAGGCAGCTTTACTGCCATAAATTAAACATGAGTGGTTTGGGGTTTGCAGTTGCTCTCCTTCCAATCACTTGAAGATGGGAATGAGTTACAGATACCACAGAAGGGTTAAGTCATGGTAGAATGCAGCTTCAGTGCTGAGCTCTGCTTTCACAGGAGAATTTATTTAGATTGTCCTGTTGCTGCTCTTGAGCTGAATTTAGTAGGTATAACTACACAGCCTTGAACACGAAGGCAAATGCTGCAACCAGTGGAATGCCTCTCTCTTTGACGGCAGAATAATTATTACTGCTTTTCGTGAGCTATATTGATTTGAGTGTAGGACTTATTAGTTGGTATCCCTAACAGACTATAGTGTTAACATTCATCAATACAGGTCTCATAAATGCTGTTATGTAACAGCAGGTGCTGCTGTAATGTAGTGAATCATTATAAGTTCTATTTCGCAAATCAGTTGCCATCACTGTTAATTTGTTAGTGTATCACCCAGCAGGATAAGAGGAATGAGGCTGCAAACACATTTTCAGTAAATATGATATAAATACCATGACTCCTGCTATTCAGTACATCCCATATGTTAGCTGTTGATAACTATGATTTTTCTATAAATACAGCATTGTACCCTGACCTTTAAAAGGATGAGATGTAAAATGGAGAAATCTGCCATGATAAATACCTTTTGAAAGGAAGTGAAAAGGATCTGAATTTAGGATTCAGCAAGGCGAAAGGTTATTAAAGATAACTATGTGCTTGTCTTAATGAGTTCTTAGGATTGGACCAGAGTTAAACAGGAAATCCTGATCTTCAGCATACATTTGTTCAGGAGTGATACTTCCCCTGACATGAACAAAAACGTCAAGTCTCTATTTAGGTGTGTTTGGATGGGGTTTCAAGAACCCCAAAGTATATGGTAGTACTGTCATCCCACAGTAAGATTGTAAGCCCTGTGAAGATAGCTGGTCTAGCAGATCTGTGCTGAGCTCAGGTGGCATGGCAGGATACCCAGCACCACTGGCCTTGACTGCTACTCTGCAGAGAGCTTGGCTAGTGAGTGAAGCCTGTTGTACTGTGATGAGATGATGTTGCTCCCACTAGCTGCTTTGCAGCTAACTCTGGTATCTTTCCATGATCTGCTGTCATGCTTCTAAACTGTGGAAGAGATAGATTCTGTGTGCCCAGATGCCAGGAGGTGGTGTTGCCTAGAAGACTGGCCAAGCTGTGCCTCAGGGCAAATTCTGCCACTTGCACAACAGCCATTCCCTGTTTGGTGGCCTGACACGCAGCAGTCCCTTGAGAGATGTGCATCATCTGCGTTATTGAATGATCCAGCTTTTTGTACATCCCCTGCACACAACTAGTGTGAAACCATGGCAGCACCGAGGCTGTGTCCTAGAGGCTCTCAGGAAGGAAGACTGCAGGGGGAGACCTCAGTCCAAGGGAGCTTCCCCCATACTTTAACCACTCTTGTCCCAAAGGGTTCATGGCATGGCATATCCAATTGAACTCCTAGTCAATGACAATTACACAGCCAGCATTGTGTCAGATTGGCCACTGATATTTTTAAGTCTGCAACGATGAGGGTGGTTGTTGAGGCAGTGGCACACAGTGCCCAGAGAAGCTGTGCCTGCCTCATCCCTGGCAGTGACCAGTGCCAGGTTGGATGGGCCTTGGAGCAACCTGCTCTACTGGAAGGTATTGGAACTGGATGAGCTTTAAGATCCTTGCTAACTCAAACCATTCTGTGATTCTAGGATTCCCCCTCTCCACACACAATGCCTAGTAATAGGAGGAATGCCAACCCTGCATCCTGTCTGTGGGGAGTGGGAGTGACAAGGTTCATTCCAAAGAAACCCACTTGCCTTTCCTTCCATTTTCTGTCCCTCACAGCTACTTCTCCCAGAGAACTGTTGCAACAAATACTAATAAAATGGTACTGTTGCTATTTGCAGCACCCAATATCACAGCTTTTTACCAAGATTAAGCAGTACTGGATTGGAATTGAAAATACCTTCTCCAGATTAAGGTCTTACCACTGAGGAGTCAAAAACCAAAATGCTGAATTGTCTGATTCCAATTTATTCGGTTAAAAATAGTCCCTTTCCCATATGCCTTCTGATACATAAACTGGCTGATATAACTGCATGAAACTCATCTGAGGTGGGGAGTGGAAATCTCCCATTTCGCTTGCTGCTTTTTCTGCCCTCAAGGCAAAACTCACAACATCCAATATGGAAATGATGGTTCCAGTGACATGTTTTATGCCACCATCCAATCTGGCTACAATTTTAATAACAGCATCACATTAGCAAGTGTTTCATCTTAAAATGGCTCCCTAGTTTTTTAAATGAAGCTCCTTAGAGCTTTCATGACAGTTCAAGGCTGTATTAGTTCTTCCTTTCCCCATTGTTTCCACCTCCAGCCATCCTCACCAGCTTGGCACCATTTCCTTGGCCCTTTGGTGACTGAACTTTCTCTCACTGGTATGAAATTATAGCTCAGTCTGTTTTCTTCCAATCCATGGGAGGCAGGAAGAAACCTCACATATCATGACTAAGTGACATTTAGCACATTGAGTATAATCAGTTTCAGCTCTTTTTGAGCAGGCACTGGGTAGATTTAAGAAGTCAACACAGTAGGAAGTGTCTTACCCACAACAATCTGCCTACTCAGAAGCAGCGAGCTGGACTTTATTTAATCTATAGCTCCCTTAAAGTGACAGGTTTGGTAAATGGGATGCTTGTTTGCATCTCTATTTCTGGAAAGCCTCTTGCTGGTTCTGCTTCATGGCACTGCAGAGCTGGGTAACTGGGGCTGCAGGAATAATGCTATTGCCAGCAACACACACAGCTCCAAGGAGCTGCTGTGGGTTGTGCTTTCAGGAGACCCTTATCAGCTCCTCCTGCACCCTGGAGGCACGGATCAATACCTGACTTTCTCCTGCTGGTGTCATCTGCACAGGATATTGGCAGCATCTCTTACAGCAGGTGCTCATTAAGAGAACAAGCTTTCCCTGCCCAGACCTCCAATCACACAGCGTTTTGGGGGCTACGTAATGCCTTGTGCTTAAATGTTTTCCAGAACAGCATTTGAGATGGGAGCATTGGTGGAATGCGCTTGTGTAAATTCTCCCCAGAGACCTGGCTATCAGCTAGCCCTAGCTCATGTGGTCAAGCCATGTTTATGATTTTTTATTCTCATGCTTATGTGTATATAGCCTTTTTTTTAGAAGAAAAGGTTCAACAGAGAATACGATGAAGCTACTCTGAGGGTACAACATGGGCAAGTAGAAGACAGTGGATGAGGAAGATGGATTAGGAGAGGTTTGATACATGGTTTTGGGGAGGAAAGGAAGGCAAGAGGATCAATAATTGTACTGTGATTGACAGTTTTATAGCAGTCACATCCCTAAACAACCCAGGCCCCGTAATACTCTCAATTATACTGGTTTCAGACAGCAGACACCAGCTGATGAACTATTCCAGTGCTAACTCATGTAGTTAGAAGATAAGAACAATTAAAGGCATCTTCAAGTTGTGTGTTGAATTGCAGAGGAGTACATAACTATACTGCCATAGGGCAGCAAGTGCAGATGCTAAAGGTTCACTACAGGCAGTAACAGAAAGGAACAGAAGGCACATTAGAAGGCAGAAATAAAGGATGAGAGGCAGAAGTGTTTCCTTCAGTAAGCATTGTTGCAGCCGTTTACAGCATGCATGTTACAAAGTGCAGTGCAAAACATGCAATCGTTTTCATGACTCATTGCTTTCCATGACAGTTCCTTTGGTACTGGGAATTGCACGTCTGATCTGGAAGCTTAGTGTTGGAATCAAATAAATACAAGCTTTAAGAGTTAAGCAGACTGCTTTATTTGGCCTCTCCTTCAAGTAGCTGTCATGTTTCTAGTCTTATTTGAAGGCTAGATGATGTAGTGAACTGCAGACAGTTTAAGATGCTGGTCAGGATGATCAGCATATTTAAACATGTTAATAAGGTCACATTTGGTCCTGTTAAAGTGTATTTTTTTTGAATGAGCTGGGTAATCTGGATTCCTCAGTGTTACCACCCTTTTTTCTTTATTTACCTATGTTACCCATGGGTTTTAGCAGCAGTAATAGTCTATTTGCATTTGGAGTGTAAGTGTTGAAAAATATAGGGAGACTAGTAACAATTCTTTAGGAACCCTGGTTAGGAACATGTTTTAATGATTCTCCCTTTGGCAAGCGAACACTTTAATTTTTTCAGTTGACTTGTTATTAATGTGTTTTTAACCAGAACATTATGTTGCACTAAATCAAGCCCCATATAAAAACTTTAACTTATTACAGTGATGAAATGATCATTATCAATCAAACATGGTCTTGTTATGGAGTGAAACCAGGGAGTTTCCTTTGTCTGTGTTTTGGTTTTGACAAGACCTATTTCCATATAAATATTAGCTGACATGAATTGGGCTTATCTGCTTTAGAGCTTGATCATATGCATTACTTGCAGTCTTGCAGGTTGTTGCAGCATAGAAATAACACTTGTCCTCGTGATTTAATTCAGTGTCTGAGAGCTGACACCGTGCTGTGCTGTAAGAAGGATATGTTATGTAGATTGTTATTGTCAAAGCCAGACTTTCTTTTGCCTTGGAAAATATGAATGTTTCATCCTATCTGTTCTTATCACAGGAAGGAAGAGATCCCTCACTGAAATTCAGTATATGCTTTATGCTTTTCCCTCAGAATCTCATATTTCTTCTTTGGTTGCTATATCGCTGCATCAATAGCATCTCTTATTCTGCATTGTCTGTTTCTATAAGTGTGGTACATGTAAAAGTAGAAACAAAATACAACAGTGAAAACCAGTCTGACTTGTACCTGAAGCAATTAGATGTCATCATATATATTTTACTCATCACATCTCACAGGCTTAGGGTCAGCTGCTCCTGTGTGCTGTCCTCACCTGAGCTGGATGAGGTCCATCTCTCTGCCATTCTGAGACCCTGCCTTTGGGGATGGTTTCCTTTTCCTCAGCTGTGCCATCCCACAGATGTAATAAACCATGTAGTGACCTGGGCACGTTTCCAGAACCAAGGAGCTGTTTGTTTCCATAGTGTGAAGAACTGATGGGGACTGTCCATGGGGGATGCAGTGCAAGCACAGGACATGGGGGATGCTTAAACTGGCTCCAGCCTCAGGAGCAATGATTCCATACCTGTCACCTTTTACCCAGGAGACTCAGGCCTTTTGGGAAGCCACTGCTCTAGCTGTGTAGTGGGGCCTTTTGTTGTGAGTTTTTGGGTGTGGGTTTCAAGGCTGTATACTGAGGAACAGTATAAAATAGGGATGTGCATACTGGTTTCGATATATCTTAAGGGACCTTCTGAAAACAGGTGCTCAAGTGCATTTTCCTTTGTTTACTAATCAATAGATACTTCTCTGGCTTACAGTTATTTCCAGTCCTAGCCTTAAGTGGTCACAGGTCACTAACCCTCAGGTCATGCTGTGCAGCTCAGCTCTATGCCCAAGTGGCTAAACAGCTAGGTCCTGATCGATGTGGATTCAGTAGCACTGACAGTGGCAGTTATGCTTATTACATTGATTTTGGACGGGGGTTTTCTTAAAATGTCGACCACTGCTAATTTTGATTTTCTTTGATGAGCTGCTTTGGGTATCTTCCCAGGAGAAGTGTGTGTAAAACAACACATTACTTCATTTATTATTGCACTGATTGCAGTGGAGGTAATACTGCTGCTCATGAGTTTCCACTCCATCCCAGGTACCAGCATCACCTTTCATGCTTTTGACCAATGCCTTCAGTTTCCAAATGGGATAGAGTGTTAAGTGCAGAAGGATGGAAATAAACTCTGATTGCACTTTATCCTGTTGTTTTTCATATTCTGGCACAGCAGTGAGTAACCTGTTAATATGATGCATTTCACACCTCACTGCTATCCATGTTCAAAGTTTTTATCCTAATCCCTCAGTAAATATTAAGGTACAGTATTCACTAGTATCTGTCTATTTCATTTACTTTACCCACTCTTCTTTGTAATTAATATTTTTCCCTTTATCCTATGGTAATTGTTGTGGTTTAAGGCCCTCACCCAGTTCGTTCACTCACTCCTCCCTCTTTCTTACCCCAGTCCCAGGGGGATGGGGAGGAAAATTGAAAGAATGCAACTCCCACTGGTTGAGATAAGAACAGTTTAGTAACTAAGGTATAACACAAATCACTACTGCTACCACCAATAATAATAATGACAAGAGAAATACAAGGGAAAAGAATACAATCGCTCACCCCTATACCCAGCCTGACGACGCAGTGCACTCGCACCCTTCCGGGTCTCTGCCTTCTGTTTTTCCATGCTGGGCCTGACGTGCTGTGCTATAAAATACCTCTTTGGTCACTTTGGGTCAGGTGTCCTGTCTCTGCTTCCTCCCAGCTTCCCCTCCTCCCTGGCAGAGCATGAGACTCAGAAAGTCTTTGGTCAGGCCAAAGCATTACCAAGCAGTAACCGAAAACACTGGTGTTATCAGCACTGTTCCCAGGCCCAAAATCAAAAACACAGTGCTCCACCAGCTACCAAGGAGAAAAATGACTGCTGCTGCTGAACGCAGGACAGTAATTCTAGTCAAAGCCAAATCCAGATGTTTTAATGTTCAGTTCTTATTAGTCGTCCAGGCAAACTGCATTGCAGAGATATGTCATTGGAGCCCAATATTATTATGCCTCTGCAGAAATTATGAATCTAACCTTTTTGCATATTGCAAGAACTAAAAACACAATAAATCATCAGAGGTTTATTATACTAAGTGATGTATGTAACCTATTAGCCATTTTGTTTGTTTTAGTTGTATAGTACTTGTCCAGATTTCTTACAAATCATCATTTATAGTCCTTATCCAAAGGCTACTAAAGCTGATGTGTAAGTTGCTGTGTTGGTTTCGTAGCTGACTGATGTCAGCTGCTCCCATATGAGACTCATGATAAAGAAAATGGGAAGTTAAACACAGGTTCCCACCAGCTTCAGTGAAGCCAAGATTGCAGCAAAGAAGTTTGGATTTTCTTAGTAATGACACTTCTTTAGGGTGTTCTTTTTTAAATCAGTGAATTTAAAAGCCCCAATGATGCACATATAAAATTATATATATTAGGGGCTGTCTGTTTCTCAAGTCTCTGCTGTGAAGCTTATTGTGGACAGAAACATTTGGACTAGTGGCTGCAATGTCATTTCTGCCACTGCTAACAGCTGGAGCCAAGGATCACAGCACCAGGTGAAAAACTGGTCCCTGCCTCAAAAACTAGGTTTACTCAACTGTATAACTCCCGTTCCAGCAAACACTGCTGGTAGCCAAAGAGGACGAGGGCTTGTAAATGGCACCAGTGCTTCTGGCAGTGATTTGAACCTTCTTGTTTATGAGGCTTTTGGGGCTCAGGTGTGCCCTGGGCAAGAGGCGGCCTCCTGGGCTACTGGTTTCATTCTGAGGGAATTCTTTTGGCAAATAGAGAGCCATCATTTAATATTAAAACACAAAAATCAGGGTAGAGTGAATAAGAATGTTACATCTCACATGAATAAACATGGATTCATTCCCTGAGCCATAGGAATGGTTAAAAGAGCCAAGACAGGACTTGGTCACCAGCCTGCCTGGCATAGTGAGCATGGCCGGGAGGGGAGATTCCTGGCAGGCAAAGCAGTGAGAGCAGTAATAATGTCCTCAATGCTCTTATCTCGCCAAGCAGGGCAAACAAACCGCTTTAATTGGTCTGCAGCTCCAAAAGATTTCACAAACACCAGACGGTGCAAGCATCTCAAGGCTTCTGAATGGTCCAAAATCTGGTTGCCAGGAGGAAAGCTGGTGCCGCCTGGGTGTGAGGCAGCCTGAGGAGCACAGTGAGTGGGACAGCTTGTTCACTGGGGCCGGGGCTGGCACAGACCCAGGCAGGCTTGGCAGCAGGGTCTACCTAGCTGAGGCCTTGCTTAGAGGCTTTCACGGGTATCTACACATGCTGCTGACTTGGCTTTTCCTTACAAAAAGGCTTTTGTTTAATGGTACTTAAGGAGGAAGAAACACTTTACAATGAGGGTGGTAAAGCACTGTCACAGGTTGCACAGAGAGGTGGTGGATGCGCCATCCCAGCAGACATTCAAGGCCAGGCTGGATGTGGCTCTGGGCAACCTGGTCTAGCTGAAGATGTCCCTGCTCATTGCAGGGGGTTGGAACTGGATGAGCTTTGAAGGTCCCTTCCGACCCAAACTTTGATTTGCTGCATATTGCTGCTGACTGCTACAAACAGCAGCTTGTCACAGGTGGAGGAGCTTCCCCAAGAGACAGGGGTTTAAGTGTTTGGTCTTGAAGGTTCAACTTCTGTGGTTCATTCTTGAAAGGCAGGAATAGCGAGGAAGCAGAGTGCTTCCCTGTGTCTGCAGGTTGTGTGGGAGCAAGGAGGGGTGAGCATGGAAGGAGACAGAAGGAGAAGGCCAGGGCATTCAGAGGGAGAGGATCTGGGTTCTGCTAGCCACAATCTGGGTGGAGGTATGCAAAATGTCTATGGCTTTTGGTAAGTGGAAGGGAACCAATGACAGAGTTGGGGCATTAGATCTGTTCAGGAGTCCCCAGGGAGCACTGGCAGCCAGCCCTGGGGTCAGTGCAGCTAATAAAGCTGGGAATAAAGCTGAAGGGAAGAGCAGGATTACCATTGCCCCGTGAGTGAGGTGGAAGCCAGGCATTGCCCTGCACATGTGCTCATTAGAAATGACTGCAAATTATCAGAAATCAGAGAGAACTTCTTGGGAAACTGGAAAACCTGAGAAAGGACAACACTGCGTTGAAAGGCTGTGAGAGGGGCTTGGCTTGCAGCTGCCCACTGTGAAAGGCTGCTCTGCCCTGACATGTCCTCACAGCATCCTGGAGGATGAGTGGAGGGATGTGGGAGTGCCCAGCACAGGGCAAAAGGGAGCCCAGCTCCCAGCACAGCTCTTGTTGCCTTTCCCAAGGAGAAAAATGGAGGTTTATTAATTTTTTCCTTGTTTTCCTCCCTTTTTAATCTCCTATTCTTATTTCTTTGCCTGTAGCACTGAACTGAAAAGTGCCAGGAACTCTCTTCTGTAGGCCTGAAGGAACAACAGGGAAACCTGAAGCCCTGAGAGGGGCAGTTGAAAACAAAATAGCTAAAGGGAGTAGGTGAGAGGAGGTACAATGAAGGCTGGGGGAGGCGCAACCTAAGGTGGGCCCAGGTACCAAATAGGGCTTGGGCAAGCTGAGCTTTAAGGCTTTTCTCAAGTTTGGGTCCTGCCTGGATTTCACTTTATGGTACAGCACATCTTTTAGGGAGGCATCCAGTTATAACTTTAAAGTGATCAGCAATTCCTCCAGTGGTTCATTCCTCTACTATTAAGTCTGTGGCTTCACCAGCCTTAATTTGTGTGGTTTCATGTTCTGCATGTGGGACTGTTGCACCTCTGCTAGGGTGAAAAGCATCTGCTTATCAGTTTCCCTTTCCCCAAGTAAGTATTTACTTAGTGATCAGACATGCCTTAACCTTCTCTCTGATAAGCTAAATAAATTGAACTTCTTGAGACTGTCACTGTAAGATGTGTTTTCCCATCCTTTAATCAATCTCACAACTTAGAGCCATATCCAATTTATCAAGCTCTCTCTTGATGTGTGAACACCAATGCTGAATGTAGTATTTTGCTGGTAGTAGTGGCAATAAATGTAGCGGTAATATAATTTATTTGGTTTTCCCCTGCTGTATTCCCAAAACACTCTACTCCTTGTAGCCATAAAGCTACTTTGCAAGGCATGCATGCAGTTATCAGAGTATGGGTTTACTGACATTGCTGTGCACATGGCTCTTCTGATTCTATCAAAAGATTGTTTTCTAGCATAAAAATACTTCAGTTTTACACAAAGGAGGAAGCATTTGCTCTGTCAGCAGTTTCTAAAGACTCATTTTCTTTCTTCATGGTATTTTGTAGCTGTCCAGAAAGGCTTTATGCAGCAATAGACAGAGCTCCATGAATAATCCCTCTGCACTTCCCATGCCACATGTTTGCTGGGAATTCCCAGCAGTCTCCATTATAAAAAATCCCTACCCAAATTCTTGGTTGTACAATAAGGAAGGAAGAGGTTAGGTTGGTTTGGGGGCTTCTTTTGCTGGTCGGCTTGGTTTCCTTTGTGGGAGCAGGGCCTAGGGAAGGAGGATTGGTCTGGGCTTGCAGGGTCGAGGCTAAAAGGTAATTATTTTTGTAGCAGAATTAAAACCTGAAGCACATTGAACCGATTTCTAATACAAACAGGATCAGCATTAGCTCTTAAAGGATTGCTGTTATCGTTTCAGGACTGCAATGTGATTTAAACTGTAATAGATATTGATTTCTGTATTAGTGCTCTTGCTCCTTGTATTGCATTTCTGCTGCCATCTGCTAAAACAGGAATGGCATTTTTCACTTTATTGACTGGACAATGAGTTGGAATACTGTATTCCTGCTCACTCTGGATCTCTGAGGTAACTATAAGCTTGCAGGGAAAAGGAAAGCTGGGGACAGTTCAACTGCTAGACACTTGCATTTTAAAGTTACAGGTACCAATTATTAAGCATGTATAGAATAAAAGCTCTTAAAGAACTTCAATATCACTTATGGAAAGGCACAGTTTTACTCTGAAGTGCACCACAATTACTCCACAGGGCACTATTATTTTAAAAAGAGAAATAATTGCTGCAGTGTCCTGTGCTGATGGCCTGAAAGAGCATGGGTGGCATTTCCCAGGGCAACCAGTTTTGACTTAATTGAGTTCCCACTAAAAGCAGTGGTAACCTCAACTGCACAGCCAAAAGCAAGTGCTGTCCTTGTGCTGGTAACCCACAAGTCTTCCATCCCAATCCAGACCAGTAGCTGACTGAGAACTTTGTCTGCTCATCAAACCCAGTGTAACCGAACTCACTCTGAGGCTTTTTCTCCAAGATCTCCTCTTTCCTAACTCTCACATCTATCTTTCTCTTTAAAAGATGCGTAAGGTGTAACGAGGCACATCCTTACCCTGCTCTGCAGACAGGTAGGCCACTGCCCTTTGCTGCACACTCAGAGCTTTTCCACTGCTGCTACAGGTAATACTTGTAAAATGATTTGCAGTGAGTTGCTCTATAAATGAACTTATTCTGAAATGCTGTTGGAAATGGGAATATTCTGAAAAGAAGTTGCCTCTTGATTACGACTTTTCCTAGGAAACTGATTTTGCCTAATGAAAGAGAGTGGCACTAAGCAGTACTTAATTAGAATAAATTAAGCCTAATGGCAACAAATTCTGCTAGTTCGAGGGAGTTAAGAGCTGTTTAATAGAACTGAAAGCCTGAGAGTTCATCTCATACTACCTGAAGGTGCCAACTAATTATTAAGGTTTGTGTTCTTCAGGGCATTCAGGGGGCTTCTGTCAAGTATCCAGCTCAGGTTTGGTAGCCTTAATTCTGGGAGAGCTGGCCCCAGTTATACAAGTTCATGAAACAAACTTGTCTTGTGTAGGAATCTTTTGCAGTCTGTATCCTAGGGGCTTCCTCAGCTATTTTCCAGCTTCTGTCTACATTTCTTGATCTCTGGCCATTCTGTATCTCAGTCTTCAGTTGCATTATAGCATGTAGCTAATTACAAGGGTATAAGATCAGTTTTCTTTGCAGCACGCCGTGTTCCTCGTCACCCAGCGTGGGGACACAGGGTGATAAGAACTAGGAGTTCTGAGAAGGGTAACCCCACTGTACAAGTGCACCTAGCCAACATGAACAAGTCAGGTTAATGTTATTGATCCCATGTGTCAATGAGGAACAGAGAGAACTGGAGCAGTTAATTCAGAAAAACATAGAGTATTCAAACAATATCAGTCATAGAGCTGTAGAATAAAGCAAATTAATTTAAATAATACATATTTAGCATGCAAGTGTCCTGGCTTAGTCCAAAGCTTTAGCATACCAAGAGCCAGCTTTTACCACCTTGGCTGCAGGAGCTTGCTGGCACTGCCACAGCCCCTCTGGCATTCTCTGAATGAACCCCCTGATTGTTCTTCAGCTCAGGAGCAGTGTTTTTAACTCAGTATTTGTAAAACATGTGAGCTTGGTGGTGTTTTAGCTCAGGATTTGGCCTTAGCTGCTGTCAAAGCACTGCTTCCAGCTCAGTGTGGGTAGAAGTAACTTGCTTATATTTGTGGTGAAAGTTTCTAATTTACATTAGTACACTCATATTTGGATTTTTAAGCAATTAGTCAAACATGAACTGAGTTTTCTTCTTTCAGTTTCAAACTGAGCGCATGTTTGGCAGCTACATGTATTTTTGCACCTCTCTGTGAGGGTATTTTTCAGGTGAGGGCTGTCTCTTCAGCAGCTTCTTTTGAAATCAGAGTATGATACTCAAATCAGGGTCTGGCCCTGTACTTGGTGTTTGTATATGTCAGACTAAGAGTAAATGGAGTGCCACAGGGCTTAGTGTGAAGGGATGAATTTTGATTCTATGTAGTGGCCATACCATAGTCTTATGAAGCATAGTGCTCTAATTTCTCAAAAGAAAGAGTCGACAGTAAATAGATTCACTTCCCCTGACCATGGCAATATCGCATAAAATCACAGAATAGTTAGGGTTGAAAAGGACCTCAAGATCATCTAGTTCCAGCCCATTGCCATGGGCAGGGACACCTCCCGCTAAACCATGCCACCCAAGGCTCTGTCCAACCTGGCCTTGAATGCTGCCAGCGATGGAGCATTCACAACTTCCTGGGCAACCCATTCCAGTGCCTCACCACCCTTACAGTAAAGAATTTCTTCCTCAGATCCAATCTAAACTTCCCCTGTTTAAGTTTGAACCCATTACCCCTTGTCCTATCACTACAGTCCCTATCTCTTCAGGCCCTTAGAGAGAGGCTAGTAAAAAACTTCTAGTGTGAGGACTGCTGTTATATCATGTCATCAAACCTTACAGTCTTAAGATATTTGCATGGTGTGTTGCTATAATCATAGAAACCCAGACTGGTTTGGGTTGGAAGGGAGTTTAAAGCTCATCCAGTTCCAACCCCCTACCACTGGCAGAGACACTTTCTGCTAGACCAGGTTGCTCCAAGCTTGTCCAACCTGGCCTTGAACACTGCCAGGGATGGGGCAGCCACAGCTTCTCTGGGCACCCTGTGCCAGCGCCTCAGCACCCTCACAGGGAAGAACTTTTGCCTAATCTCTACTCTGTATCTCCTCTCTGTCAGGTTAAAGCCATTCCCCCTTGTCCTGTCCCTACAGGCCTTTGTCAAAAGCCCCTCTCTATATTTAATGAGAGGACCTTGTAGTCATCCTCTGCATTTACTCTCCTGTAGCACCAGTGCTCCCATATACAAACTGGAAGTGGAGGGACAGGGGAGGGAATCCACCTCCCAGGAATTCCAGGCTGGGATCCCTGCCCTACCTTACTGCCATGCGCTGTGTCACAGAGTGTATAAAACAGAAGAACAGAGCTGCTGCTGAAGTGCAGGCTTGTGTTTGGTGACTGCTTCTGAAACAGAGCCTGCGGTTGGGAATGTTTATCATCCTGCTCCTAATGAAGCCATTACATTGCAGCCACAACTCTGAATCCCAGCTAATAGATTTTCATTTTGTTTTCTCAGTTAAGTCATGTTTGATAAATACGGGAATGTGTAGGGAGCAGCTTATCTCAAGTAGACATTTTCTTCTTAAATGGGTGGCTTGAATGTGCTTTGCATGAGGGCTTTGGGAAAGACCAAAGGGATTCTGTAGTAAATATTTACAGGTATTAAATGGCAAACTCAGAGTATCCACTGCTGCGTACAAGTCATCTACTTTTTAGGGATCTGTTAACTTGTAGCTGTTGAAGATAAGCATTAGTTTCTCTGCATGTGTGTGCATATATGTAGCCATGTATTTGCATGTGCACACAAAATTGGACAGTATTGGATATGTCATTCTTGTCTGAGTTGTCTTGAAGATTGGTTTAAGTGAATCTTACTAAAATTCTGTTACAGGAAATAAGCGATTCCATCACCTGCTTCTCTGCAGACAAATGTATGAGGATGTCATTATTGTCTGATTTATCATCTCAGCCCAACTCAGACATAGAAACCAAAATCAGGCAGTGTCACATATTTTGATAAGCCAGCCAGCACATCATGTAAACTGTGAGCTATGCACATACAGTAATAGGACCTGTGACCATTCAAATCACATACTTTGTGTCTGTTTTAGGATTTGTATACAAATGTTGTACAGAGAGACTTTATTAGAACTTGGGGAACCAAAATCTGGTCTTGGATTTCCATAGGTCAGGAGCTGTTGGCTTGAATGTGCTATAGGGGTTAAGAAGAAGGAATTAGAAGTTTGAAACCATGTTTGTTGAAATTCCTGATGAATTATATAAAACCAGTCTGTTTATCAGAGTATTCTTAACTTTGTAAGACGAAATGATGGGGAAAACACACTCAGTGAAGAAGGCCACATCAAGAAAGAACTGATTACTAAACTTTTCTTCTGAGTGTTTTACTTGAGTAAGCCTTGCACTGAATATGCCTTTGGAAGACCCAGTATGAGGTCATTGCGACGAACTTGATAGCTGCTGCTACAGGACAGCTAATGTGGTCCTGTAATGTGTCTCAGAGAGGAGGATAGCCCCCACTGAAGCATGGGCTGTGTCACTCCAGGCTGTCTTGAAAGCCCCAGAGAGACCATCTGTCCATTTCTTAGCAGGAGTTAGGCAGTCGCAGTCAGGTGGCATGTGGGAGACTGGTTGCATGGTGATTGCTCTTTTGGATGACTTCCAATTAGAAGATGTCATGTGGGACAGAGCTCTAAGTCACTTGCAGTGGGACTGCATGTGGAGATATCTCCAGCAGTACAGTAACCTCCAGTTACTGAAAGGCTCTCAAGTACTGTGACAGGCTGTCAGGAGATTTCAGTTGACTTGGTGGAAGCCAGTTCATTGCAGATATATCCTAAAATCAGCAGGGCATCCCTATTTGGCAAAGCATTGAAGTGCATCTCTTGGACATGAGTAGGATGTAAGTATTGACTTGAGGAGTTTGGCGCAGTAAGGATTTTAATTAAAATACGCTTTTTTGAGTAATGTGGCTTAGATAAGATCAAACTCTTGGACAACTTCAGTAAAGAGATGTTTTCCACAATACTGGCAAATATTCTCTTTATTTTTAGTGCAGATGTGACTTTTAATTTGGTTTCTGGACTGTGTTAGCAAATCTCTGAAAAATGAATGTTGGAAGAGTTTTCTGTGACTGTAGTTCATCTGTTGAAGTTTGTCATAGATGCCCTTTGCAACAGAGAACCAAACTCAGGAGGGGTTGTTTTGTGTAGTAATGAATGTTTGCTTTAAGCTAGAAAGTAATTATTGGAAAAATTAAGACTTTTTAGCTAGCAGGTTTACTACACGCAGTAAGTATGTGGCAACAACACTTTGTTGTGCAATATGAGGCTAACTATACTTAAAGTAAAAGTGAGAAACCAGTAACAAGTGGTGTCCCTCGGGGATCGATGTTGGGACTGACCTTGTTCAACATCGTTGTCAGTGACATAGACAGTGGGATTGAATGCGCCCTCAGCAAGTTTGCTGATGACACCGAGCTGTGTGGTTCGGTTGATACATTGGAGGGAAGGAATGCCATCCAGAGGGACCTTGACACACTTGTGAGGTGGGCT
>JASSUY010029895.1:0-21528 GCA_032466535.1 Forpus xanthops
CCGCGGCGGGGGCCTCCGCGGGCCGGTCCTGCCCCCCCGCCCCGCACACACTCCGCACCACGAGTCCCCAACACCGCCACTCACCTCCGCGCACTCTGACCCCCGACCCCGCTCTGAGCGGCAGCGCCGCCGGCCAACCGCAGCGCCGCCTGCCGCCGCCGGGGGCGGGGCTTCCTCTCCGCCGCGCCCCCTGGCGCAGGCGCATACCTCTCGCCGCCTCGCGGGGCACGCTGGGGGTTGTAGTTCGGCGCAGCCGCACCGCCCCTCGCTCTCCCTCGCCGCGTGGCCGCGCCTCGACGCCGGGGCCGCGCCGGGTCGGCGATCTGCGGCTCCATTAGCGCCGGTCGGGCTGCCTCTAATCACTGGCTGCGGGGGAGAAAGCCACCATGCCCTTGCTGAGTGATGTGGCCACCCGGAGTGGATCTGATCAGCGCTCATGCTGTTAGTTCATCTGGGTGAGGTTGGTGCCATTGGTGCTGATAACTGTTGATCTACATGGTGCCTGGGTAGGACTGTGCCAGTAATCACAGCTGGTGCCAGCCAGTGTTTTCTTGCTTCATTTAATTGAGTCTAAGTAAGGTCCCTCACCAAGCCTGGGGCTGTCTTTCCTCCCCTTAACTTGGACATCAGTCATCATCTTCCAGGTCTGTGTTCATGCAGAACATGATCCTAAACCTGAGTCTAGACCTTGCTCATCTCCACCAGATGCCCCAAACTGTGTTATGACTTCCCCACGCACATGGCTGGCGCCCACAGCCAGCACACTCACATCTTACCTGCAATGACGCCTCATCTTTAACCCACTGCTGCCTCATAGAATCACAGGATCAGATGGTTGGAAAAGACCTTCAAGATCATGAAGGCTAACATCTTGGCCACGACTGCCAAGTCCACCACTAAGCCATGTCACTAAGTCACCTACATGGTTTTTGAGCACTTTCAAGAATAGTGATTCTGCCACTGCCCCTGGGATCCTGTTCCAATGCATGAGTACCCTTTTGGGAAGAATTTTTTCCTAGTATCCAGTCTAAACCTCCCCTGGAGCAGATTGAGGCCATTACCTTTTGTCCTGTCGCTGGGTTCTTGGGAGAAGAGACCAGACACCTCCTTGATCCATCCTCCTTTCAGGTAGTTGTAGATAGCAGTAACATCCTGCCTTCTGTTCTCCAGACTAAACAACCTCTGTTCTCTCAGCCATTCCTCCTCACACTTGTGCTCCCGACCCTTCACCAGCTTTGTCAGAAAGCGCAGATGCAGTGACAAGCATGCTAGCCGGGGCCAATCACTGCTTTGCTTCCCTCCTTGCCCCTTCCATCAATTCATACATCCGCATTTCAAGGCAGCAGTTCCTTTGCTCCATCCCTGATACCCCACATGTCTGTGAAGAGCAAACTCCTTCACTGACTTGCACAAATAGGACTGTGAGGGATTCTGGAGGTCACCTCATCCATCCCCTGCCTACATGCAGGAGCGTTCCTACTTCTCTGTCATCTTTCCATTCTCTTCAGATCATCCTTTAAGGCCTCCTCTATCTCTATGCCTTGAAACATCAGACAAATCTAAGCACCACAGTGATGACTGATGGCCACTTACTGATGGTCATTCTTATGCAAGAACCGCTGCCTGCACTTCCCTGGCTGCCTGGCTGGATCTGCCTGGTGCTCCTGCATTTAATTGCATTGCAAGCTCTTCAGGCTGGATTTATCTTTTTGCTCTGTTCGTATGCAGCCTTGAACTCAGGAGGCTTGAATCATGAAAGTAGCATGTCAGAACTATAAAAATACCAACAGCAACCTATTTAATAATAGAAATAGTTCCTTTAAGCCCTCTTAGATTTGGTATCTCTCAGCCTCCCACCCACATAAGTGAGGATAATGTGAAGTTTTACTTTTAAGCTTAGCTGAACCACTGTGATTTGTCAAGCCTTTGGTGACTAATGTATGGTTTGCCAGGAGCCCATGAGAGTGAATTGAGGAGAGGCTTTGTGCTATGGTGTTCCTTGGATCTGTCCATGTTCCACCCCATCAGGGATGGAAACTGGCTGAGAGATGCTTGAGATTTCACTGTAACCCTAAAGGCTGAAATTTAGGGCTCACAGCCTACATGTTTCTGTGAGGCTGAGGGAGAGGAGGCCTTTTCACCACTGGCCTCTGTATCTAGCAGTAAATCATATTTTTTCCCAGTCTAGTCAAGCACTGAATGGCTTATAGATGTGTGCTGTTAGCCACACAGCACAGCAGGCAGAAGAGTTCCTCTTGCCCATGTTTTTGAGGGAAACCTTTTTCCCATCTTAACATCTGCAATAGAGGCCACATCCTGGTTTCTGCCACTCTCAGTGGCCCTTGTGAGAGCCATACAAGTTGTCCTTCAAAGACTGCAGGACAGCAGTATGATTCCCTTTGGCATTTCCAAAGAGGTCCTCTTTTCTGACACAGCTATCTAGCATCCAAACTAGTTTGAGAAGAGATGTGTTTCATTAAACACTGTCACTGTTTCTGTAATGTTCATAGCTGAGCATGCCTGTCTCAAATGAACACTGCGGACCACCGGAAATCTCACCTACAATTAATCTGGCTCACTCCAGGCTTCTGGAAAAAACAAGGTGATCAATAGATACCTCATGGCTTCCCCATCAATGCACATGGCCCCTGTAGCATCCTGTCTGGGAGCAGCTCATCTCCCCGAGGGACTCAGTAAATGGTAGAACTAAGAAATGCAAAGATGAATGCCATGGAGCTCTGGGCAAACAATGTTGAGAAACTGGGTCGTGGAGATGGGGAAAAGTGGGCATAAGGGCTGATAACTGCTGATCAGGGTCACCTTATTTACTCCTGGTAGCAGAACCCATTCCAGTCCCGCTCCCCCACTGCCTCAAGATCAATAGAATCAGCCCTGTCAGTCCAAGAGTAAATGTGTTTCAGGATTAGTTTTGGTGTGTTAATTGCTTGTCCTACTTTAGACATTTTGGGATGGCTAGAAGCAGCCCAGAGGAAATAGGGTCCATGCTGGGGTGGTTAGGGTTAGGCCACCAGCAGATGCAGCAGCCTGGTCTGCAGTTACCCTGAAGTTTTGTTTTAAAAATCCAACAGTTCCTTAACAAAGCATCATTCATTCAGCACAGATGTGCAACCACCTCTGGACTGATGGACAAGCAGAGCTTCATGAGAAGGCAGCAAACTGATGGGGTGCAGTAAGGTAGAAAATGCAGAATAAACCCCCTCAGCCCCTCGTGGCAGCTCCAGGGGATCCACTGCGTGAATAAAAGACTGAGCCCATCCTAGCCCAATATGAAGTATGAGGTCTCTGCTGCTGGGTCAGCACAGAGGAGAGAGGGTCTCACTGACTGCTCCCCAGGCCTGCTCCCAGTCCCTCCTTCCCAAGGGCCGTGGAGCACAGCTCCTTTTAAAGCGATCATTTTTTACATGAATATGGCACAAAGAAACATCACCTCATTTTAGAGGTGACTCCTTTAGTCCTGTTCAGCTGCTTATGCTGAATGCAACTTCTAAATGTCTTATAATACACATGACAAGTAGTTTTGTATCACTGTTTTCTACTTAACCAGTTAATAATGTGCCAACCCAAATCCTTCAGTTACTAATGCCACCAGTGGGACTCATTAACCAACGTGAACAGGTATTTAAGGGAATACTAATATTCACAATGTACATTTTTATATCCATGTTGTCATTCTTGAAACCACAGCTCAGCTCATGTATTCTGTTGGAACATTTGTTTGCAGAGGATTTCTCTCTCCCTTTTCCTCTAAATACATATACTATCACTGGCTTATCATTCTGGTGAATGATATTAATGACACCCTGTCATCATGGAAAGCTATTTCTAGCTGTCAATTAAAGGGTGTTTTGAAAGAAAGCAGCTCATTCAACCCCGGTGGGAGCAAGCATGTCGCATTGTTTGACAGTGACCCCCTTGATGAATTTGGGAGCAGCAGCAACATCAGCTCAATGGGGCCAGAAGGTTTGCAGATGCAGTACAGGGCTCTTGGGTGACAACAACTGGGGATTTTAAAGATGCTGATGCCCTTAGTAAAGGAAAGAGGGTTTCAGATCATAAAAGCAATCCACAAGTAGGAGTAAAGGCCACAAAAGGAGTTCTAGGGATACCAAGCCAATCTCCTTCATCTTGTAATAATCATTTCCCATCTGACATCCCAGTAGTTTATAGACCTCCATTGTCAAACATGTTTGTTTACTTGCCCAGGCTAACCCAAGTGCAGGGCTTCTTTAGGTCTTCTCTGTCTGATAGATAGGAAACTTCCTCTAATTCCCAGATAAAATATATTCATAGCTAATTTACACTAAGTTACTCTGCCAAAATGATCCTTTGCTTTAGCTTGTGTTTTTTCCTTTCCTCCCCTGGTGTATTTACAGGCAGCTCTTTGATCCCAGTCATCTTTGTCATCTTTGTTTTACTGGGCTAAACAAACCATTTTACTCTTGTGCCTCCTCTCCACCTTAGCTTTCCACTTCCCACACCATCTTTGCACCTGCTCCAGATTCAATTAGCATGAGCACCCAGACTGGTACATGGTATTCCTGAACTGGGCTCCAAGGCCTCATACAGTATATGTCACTTGACCCTATAAACATCACTCATATAAACATGCTTCATTTCTATATTTCCCCCCTCAACAGGGTGGTCCACTCTCAGGGCTTTCTTGTTCCTTTTATTTTCCTAAGCACTCCTTGCACAGTAATAAAAATGTACAGACTCAGTGGGGATCTGTTTTAACTTCAAATGTGCTGATTCAGTTCAAAAACCATTAATTCAGCCGGAATCAGGGCCATGGGGTGGAAATCCTTTTCCAGTTAAAATAGAGGTGAGAGGGACAGCCTTTGGCAGGCTAGGAAGTAAGTGCATTAGTAAAACATAGCAGGACATCAGAAAGTGGCTATTGACTGGGCTCTGTAAACAGAGGAGCAGAGTCATGGACATTTCAGATGAGGATGGGATGTTGCCATAGGAGATCTGCTGTACCTTGGATTTGAGCAAAACTCTGGGGTTTGGTGCACTGGAGAGTTATGTTTCTATTGCCTGTGTTTTGCTGCGTTGGACACAGTGGTCCGTGATGGACTTTACATTGACCTCACACGCAAGGTGTTGTACAAAGCTGGCCAGACCTACTGGTCCTGTCTCAGAAAATTCCCTTTTTATTCAAGAGCACAAGAAGATGCAATGAAATGCAAAGCAAACACAGACTCTGTACGTTGGGCTGCATGCCACCGTGGTTCCCCTCTGCATGGGTGCAGCATGACCACACAGTGTGTGGTGCTGGATGTGAAACTATTGCCAGCGTAAGTGGAGTAACCCTGGCTGAGTGGCTTGGGAAAGGAGAAAGGGTAAAAAGTGCCCAGTGAATCCAGCTTGTGCCCCTTACACTCACTTTGTGTATGGTATGAGCAGGAAAGCTACTTACATGCATGAGGAAGGCATCAGCACCAAAGCACAAAATAAAAGACTCCTCAGCAGAGCATTTCCACATGATATTTGACCGAAGGAAAATGAAGGCTGAGCATCAGGAGAAATTTCCCGAGGCTACGATGCATTAAACTGTGGTATCACCTCCCGAGAGGAGCAGTGGGAACCATGAAAGCAGCCACTTAGAGCACCATAAAACGTCCCGTCGGTGCCAACCCAATTCCAGTTCAAGGGAGCTGCACTGAATCATCTACCATGCCTTTTCCAACTCTTGCTCCTAAAAATCATACCCCAGAAGTACAAAGAAAGACGGACAAGCAGTGATGTCAATTCACTGAAGAAATACAGCTTTTTTTACATTATTGTATGTTGTAAAACCCTTGTGCTCGCACCATATACTTAATCTCCATATTCCAATGCCATCCACAGAAAAATTCAGGCTTAACCCTGGTAAAAAAATATTGTACAGTTGGGTGCAGTTTATTCTTTATATTTTAATGGCTATAGCAAAACACCATCGCTAACTAGTAAAAGAAAGAATTGAAAAAATAAAAAGTTCAATGTGTTTTACAGCTCTGTCGTCATGGGAAAGCTGTGTTTCAAAGTGAGGGCATCAACTGCAGTGAAACGGGACGTTTTTAACCATTTGAAACACTTTTAATGGGACATTAAAAAAAAACAACACTTCACCAAAATGGCTTTGCCAGTATTTTAGCTAATAGGGTTGCAGTTTATAAAGGAAGGGCTGTGACGCCTGCACAGGCCACCCAATACTGCACCGCTGCTCAAGTGTCTTGAACTCTAAGTGTAAATGGAAAAAACATCTAAAATTAAGCGTTTCTCCTGGAGGAACAACTTGCTGATAAAGCAAATCTTCCCATAGGACAAACACACCTGCTGGAAGGTAGAGAGACATTTTTATGTGTGGGATTTTAACCTGAGATAAAATACTTTTCATGGGCAGTCATATGGAAGACAGCTGGCCAAAAATAATAATAAAGGAATTCGCATCCCTTGGGAAATTCTGAGGTTTCAAAATATATGTTTTTTGACCTCGGCCGAGACAAGAAATTTAGCTCTCTGATTCTTTTTTTTTGTTTCATTTAATGACATATTCCCAAATAAAAATAGTGTATTTCTTTTCACTTTACTGCTTCGACTTTTGTTTTATTATTACATAACTCTGGAAGTCCAAACCATCCATTACACCACGCTGTTACATTTCCTTATACCATCCATTACATCGACAGGCATAATCTCCACCCTTTTTTAGGATCCCTATTAAACCAGCTAAGTTTCTTCGGGAAACTGAATATCAGGAGCAACAAGGATCCCTGCCCCAAGCCAGAGGACAATGGGGTTTAATGTCTATTTTTCAAATGTTCTTTTAGAAGATGGATGTAAGAGACTGGAGCAGCTGGGAAGAAACATGATTACTTTAAAAGCCTGAGCTAGCTCTTAGGCTCATGGCTGGCAGGACAATGGCCTGGCACAAGCCCATCATCACTGGTGGTTTGATTCTTGCTGTGGGCAGGGAAGTGGAGCTTTGCAAAGGGAAAGGAAACTTTGCTCTCTCTGCCAGAGAGCATCTGGCTCCCCCTCAGCTCAGGAGACCCCATGTTTTTGGCCAACTGCTTAGACTGAAAGGGTCATAAATATATAGCATAGGAATAAAACAATACTGTCAGAAGGAGATGAGGGAAAAGACATATGAACACGGTGGATAATTTTTCAGCAAAAGCTTGGATAATGTTGATACACCCTAGGAAATGCTCTTAGTTACTCCAATCAGTGTTTTCTAGTAGAAAACTGGTCTACTGGAAAAAACAAAAATGACCTGCTCTACCATGAAATCTATGTTCATTATTTATTTGGACTCAACCACGGTGCTCAGTGCTATGCAAAACTTCCTGGATCCCAGAATCCTCTAAACTGCTGGTAGAAACTAATTACCTGGCTAGCACTAGCCACTGCTGCTCCAAGTGCCCAGAAGCCAGGTTTTCAGAGCATTTCCTGATCTCCTGACCAAAAGAGCTCCTTTCAGCAGAATTAAGGTCTCACCTCTCTCTCCAGAAACACGCTCTCCAAAGGACAGCTAAATTCACTGGGGAAGGTGTGTAAGGGCTTAGTCCCTGCAGAGTCCCTGAGAGTCGGACCCTTGCTCTCACATATCTTCCATCCACACTGCTTTAATTTCCTCATTGTCTCCCCTTCTGTTAATTCTATTTTCTGCCTCTTTGTGTTTCCTCTCCAGTGTTTGGAGACCCTCTTTCCTTTTCCAGCCTCTCTCTTCCTTCCATCTTCCCCCAGCTTGCCCCTTCCTTCCTTTCTTTCTTCTTTCCTTCCGTGTCAGCTTTCTGCCTGGAGTTTCTATTCTCTCTTCCCTCCCCCCCTCTCTTCCACTAGGACTTCTCTTTCTGCCACTGGAGGCACTTAGTCTGCCAGGGGTAGAGAGGAGAAGGATGTGCCATATCTAGATAAGACTGAGGCACAGACGCCCCACATATCTGGAGACCAGTCACAGTGTCTGCATCTCCAACTGCATTTGATCCACAGGTACCAGCTGTGTGGATTGCTGTGTAGGGATGGGAAACCTAATCCTGTCAGGCAGTGCAGAGGGGTCCAAAGGCTGTAGACCTTGTCCTGTGTACTTGCAGGTGTCCTTTGAAACCCAAAGAGCCTGTGAGCGTGAGTGGTGCAGCCTCACCCAGACCTGCTCCTCTCTTACAGCCTGAGGCAGCTGGGCTTTGAAATGTCAAAATTCCTTTTCCCCTTCAAATACTGTTACTTGGGTGCCATCAAAAAAGCACAGCTGACACCATGTAAATTTGTCACAAGTGTGACCCATGAGGGAGGTAGAGACAGCTCCTCCAGCTGAAGAGGCCAGTGTAGTAATGTGCTACCTTATCTCTAGTGCCACTGACTTCGGTCTATTTAATTTTCCCTTTGATTTTAATATAGATTTATTGAAAACAACAGTTATCAAAACAAACTGCTCTGGCAAATTGCTGTTTGTCTGTAGCTGTACAAGCACCTATAAAGCTGCCAGTGTATGAAATAAATGGTGCTATATGGGAGGTCAGTTATTGCAATAGAAGTTCCCCAAGGATTTGCACTGGGCAGTTTAATATTTTTCTTATTACCCTCTTTTCTTTTCTACTATTTATGCCTCTCTGTTTAAATTTAAAGCATACAGCCATCTGCCAAGACAAGCCTCTCTGATAAAGTCATCTCTGGTAAACCTTTTCATGAGTGGGCTTCCTTCATAGTACTGGCAAATCCTGATGCATCCTGTTCAAAAGGCAGACGGGGAGAAACAGGCCAAGTTTTCCTCTCGAAAAGCTTCATCACCAAGGCCGGCTCTTTTTCTCCCTTGCTTTTGAATGAGTTTGTCCTTACCTCATGCTCCTTGAAAAAAAACACTGATTAAAATCCTGCTTCTTGCCATGTTATTTAACCTCCATTCAAGTTCTGCGGCACTATCCCACCTTACGCAAATAGCATCTGTGGGCTCCTCCCTACACATGGCCCTAAAAAAATCAAATCCAATCATAGTCTAAACCCGTTCATCAGGAGAGATAAAAGGGTTTCTGTACTGATCTCCGCATCAGGAGAACACAAATCAAATAACAGAACTGTCAAATGAGGAGACGAGGTGTTTAAATGGCTATAGAAACAGGAACTCTAATTACGGAAACATCTATAATGTAACTAATATTATTTACATTAGAGCGATGCTAATCCAGATGAGGGTTAGTGTCCCTGCTCCTAAAACATTACAGTCTAAATAGACAGTGAGAGGATGGAAGGGAGCATCATCATGTTCACTCCTGCTTGAAGATGAGGGATGGAGGCAAACTCCTCCCAATGGAAGAGGATGAAAGTGAGCCAAAATGTGCAATAATGAAGATGAGTTTAGATGCAACCAGAGAGAGCAAGTGACTTGCTCAGCCTCACACAAGCTGCCTGGGGGGTGGTGGGAAATGAATAGAAACCGTGGATGGCTTATATGAGTCTCTTACTCACAAACACATTACTCGTCAGTGAGCAGAGCTTGGATCTCACTGAGTCTTGTACTGTGCTCTGCAAACACCCAGTTCACTGGGAATGAGTTCCCACTGCCACTGCTTAAAGCCAGGTTGATGGTTTTCAGACTAAGCTGCTCCAAGTGGACCTTCGTGTCCATATGAGAGGCACCAGCCATCGTTGGGGGGCTCCAGGGAATAAAGCATCTTGCTTTGATTGACAAAGAAAGGGTTGAGCTGAGGGAAAGCAAGCAAAGCTCTCCATTCTCTGGAATGAGTGACTCAGCACATCAATGTACAGACAACCCACACCATGCTTAGAATTGAGCTTTCTGGCCTTAACATCTACTCTCTGGAGGACCTTGCTCAGCTTCCCCAACCCAAAAGCCTCCTACTTTTTATAAGTCTGCTCAAAATGAGGATAAAACAGTAATTCAAATGTTTTGTCCTTTATCCACTGCAGTTGCCAGCTCTGGCCTCTGTTTTCCAACTTTTCAGAGTACTGGCGAGAGAATATCTTCTTCCTCTCCTCCTTCCTACTCCTTCCTGCTCTCTTCTAAGTGTAAAAGCTCAACATTTGCAGCTACTAGTCCTCTAGAAACCACTTCTGGTCCTTCCTGTCTGGCCAAGCTACCCCAATACAACCTGAGGTTGCATCTGACCTGTGTAGGCCATATTCTGTTTGATGAGGATTACTGAAGTGGAGGCAGAAAAAGTAAGTATGACCTCCTATAGATAAAGCCATTGCAGTTTTGAATATTAGTTCTGATATCTTCTTAAGGGTTCTCAAACATTTCCATTCCCCTTCAGAAACTTGTTGCTAGCAATAACAGTCCCAGATTGAGGCAAAAATCTGCATAATTTGGCAATGGACCCAGTAGATTTCCCAAGGATCTTGTAAGAGTTTAACACAATAGGAAAAGCCGGGAGATAAGAAGCAGAACATTAACAAGTCTGAATGACACATGCAGCCAGACTGTCTGCTTCACTGACAATTGATGCCATCCCCATTACTGGGAAAATATTGTAAGCATGCTTCCATAGCGCTCTGCAGCTTATTGCTACAGATAGCCAGTGTTTCATGTCGTGGCTTACGGCTTTTGTGAGCTGGTGTAAAATGGCTTGCTGTTCCCAGGCTCAAATTTACCGGTGGAGACAGGTGATGCACAGCCAGAGTGTGCCTATCCAAGAATCTTGTGTGCTTTGGGATTCTGCAAAGTAGTGACTGTATTATAAATACTCCTCTGGCACAGCTAAAGAGACAGTCTTCACTAGAGAATTATCACTGTTGAGGATCAAATATAAGACAAAGGAGAGGGAATCCCACTAACAAGATCCTCTGAACTTGTGCCAGGAGAGCTCAAGGATCTCCACAGATGCTCCTTTAAATAGGACCATTGGGGAGCCCAAGAATGAGGTATTTAATTTAGACGATTTATTCTCACCACCTCAGTAGCACTGGATGAAAAGCAAGTGGGAAGGCCAGGGATCAGCAGCCCCGGGCAGTGGGAAGGTACAAAAGAGCATCCCACAGCAGCCTTTGGACAGGCAGAAAAGGGCTAAAGGAGTGGATCCAAGCAGGCAGGGACATTGGTGATTTTCTCAAGTAAGGATCTGCTACAAAAACTGTTGAGAAACAGAGTGCTATAGCCATCCCCTTGTTTCTGTTAATATTCCCTCTTCACTCCCACTCTCCATTTCTTTTCCTTTCACTTCTGAAGCATCTCATGAGGAAAGACAAGCAGCTTGCCTCTCCTGGCAGTGGAGATGTGACACAGGAGTGTGGTTTCATATCTTCACATCCCTCTTACATCCTCCACCTACAGTCAAAAGTACCCTGTAAGAACAGTTGTGGTGGGTAGGCAAATCAGGGGATGGGGGAGAGGAAAGAAGAAGAAGAATTGGAGGCTGAGGCAGAGCATCACTGTGAATCATAGCAATTTCCTCTGATCCTGTTTTATCATTGGGGTTGGGAATGTAAAAGATGCAGAACCTGTGTGAACAAGGTCAAATTAAATCACATTTCCAGGCTGGGAAAATTACTTTTGCCTGCAGCAAGAGAGGTGCACAACAGGAATGAAAGAGGGGAGGTTCATGCCACCAGGCATGCTGTATCCAGCTAATGCAAGACAGAGGGAATTTATAATTAGTCCACTGAAACATATCCCAACAGGATTTCAGTGGAGAGGGGGGTCACACCAATTGAGCGTGTAAGAGAAAAAACAACTGAGATCTGATTCCAAACCTATTGCTCCTTATGGAAGACAGTTCATCCTTATCTCAATGGACATGCATTTCTGTTTAATGAGGTGACGTTACTCAACAGTGTCAACTACCCACACATGCTGAAGGCCTTGAGAGACACCCTGAACATCTCCAGGGCAGTCAAACCTGTCTCAGCTTCAAGGACATCAATGGGAGAAACACACAGATGCTACCGAAGCTCAGAGTTTCCTGCAAGACCTCACAAATTGTCAAGTCTATTTAACATCTCTTGATCAAACCCGATGGCTGTTTCTCACTAGCATAGCCTTAAGGGAGGAAGAACAATGCCATGCTTAGGTGGCTTGATGTACCAATGGAAAGATGAATGGAGTCTCCAGATAACCAGCTTGAGAATAGAGGACTGGAAGAAGTCACCTTTCGCATACTTATGTAGAACAGGAAGAAATTAATACAGACTGCCACACTGCCTCATGAGCTATGCATGAAGTGTTGCAGGCATGTGGGAATTGGTGCAACTGCTTTAGCTGTCTTGTTGCTAACAGAGGAAAGTAGGGGAGATGGTATGAGCAGGTGAGGGCTCCTCAATTCTGAAGTGCCTATGCTGTGGTGTTGTCTTTGGATTTTGAATCCTGATATCCCTTCATTCCCTTCATTTTTGTCTATGCAAAACCACAGGAGTTTGGAGGTGGATCAGACCTAGAGCTCACCTAATCCATGCCTTGCTCCTGCTGGTAGAGGCACTGCCAGGAGGCACAGCTGGTGTGCAAGAAACCCTGCAAGAGGAAACTACACTGGCAGGACAAATCACTCCCTGGGCCAGTTTCCTCTTCAAGCCAGATACTGGTCCAATCTGTAGTGTAAGGCTTTATGCCCCTGCCAGGGCTTATTGTTTCTCTTTGTTGTTAAAATTCAAGCTATTGTTAATTCTTTGAATCATTTTGTGAATTCCAGTAAGCTCTGCCTTATTGATCCTGTGGGAAGGTTGAGGTCTGCAGGAAAACTGCAGATACAATGAGATGTTCCTCCAGCAATTGAGGCAGCCATCTGAAAGGTTGGGAGATATGAGGCATTGGGACTGGATGTCAGGAAAAGCTGAGTAAAGATAGAGCTGAGCCAAGATAAAGAAATTTTTGAGTGTATCAGTTTCTGAGCAGGCTTGTGTCTGACAGAAAGCTAGTTTGTTGCATGGATTTGCCTGCTTTAAATAATTTACTGCTAGAGTAATGTGAGTAGGATTAAAGGACAAAAGAAGAGAGAGAAAAAGGAATGGGAAATACAGGTGAGAAGTGACTTGTAAAAAAAGACCAGTAGAAAGAAGACATGCTTCCTGGAGGAAAAATGGGTAATTTCCCAGGAGGGGAATAGTGAGAACCAGGCACAAAGTCCTGGAAATCAGCAGCAGGGATCTGTCTCAGTGTGAAACCAGAAGTTTTCCAAAGTTGTAAGAAGAGATTCTGAAAATGGCCTCTGAAGCCACATTTGGTGGCTGAGCTAAGTTAGACCTGAGGGAGCTTTGGAGAACATCACCCTCTCAGAAAGGGGATGGAGAATCCCAAGGAGGAATAAGGCTTGGTTGGGTCTGCGGCAGCACCCTCCCTCCTGTGAGTATCCCAATGACAGAGCAAAATCTCTGCTGGGATACCAGATGTGCTGGGGCAGAGCAGAAAGAGACTGGACAGGCTGCAATAGGGGCAGGCTTTCCTTGTGCCATGAGTGCTGGGTCCATGCTTCTGTGGGACCACAGTAGGGGAGTTCAGTGTAGAAGTCCTTGGCCTGATCCACATCCCCAGGGAAGGACCCATTAGGCAGAAATTCCCCCTCCCTTGCCCTGGTGCAGAGTCTTCTGCAAAGGGCAGAGGGCATGGAGAGGATGAAAGACCCTTCTGCTCTCATCAGCCGAACAGAGTCTGGTTTGTTATTTCAGCCTGGATTCTCCCCCTTCAGATTTAACCTCCAACTCCTATTAAACAGACAGATCAGTCTAGGGAAAGAAAGTATTTATTTATTTGGTTATTATTATTTTTTCTAGGGAGGAATACCATCTGGTTGGCATGACAACTGTGCTGTGGGCCACCATAAACACTGGGTCATTAGCACCAAAGCATTGGGCTATTATGTAGGCTTGGCCATCAGTGCGGCTAAGGTGTGTGGGTTTATAGTGCAATCCCATTTGTACTGCAGCATGGGAATTATCACAGCAGTCACAGTAGTGAGCACTACCGCTGATGCTGAGGTCCAGCCTTATGCAGGACTAACTGCATTGGCATGTAGCATTTTCCTTTGAAAGAAGGCAGGCACAAAACATAGGTTTGTCTTAAGTCGCCTATGGCTTGTTAGCTGGGTAATATCTAATGCAGTTTCTGTGCTGGACCACAAACATCATAATACTCAGCATTTTGAACTCCTAATACGTTGTATCATGAGGAAATGCACGTACATGTGAGACATCAGTGTATTTTCTCTTAGAAGCAGACAGTTCCTATTTCTACAGATGTGCAGGGTGCTCAGCATGGCTCTGAATAAGACTTGTAACCTGTATGCTCTTGGGAAAGAGCAACTTGTCTTTCTTTTTACCGTAAAGCCCCATTTCAGCTTATATATCTGTAGCAGATATTAATAACAATTATGCTGCACTTGGCTCCTGCAAACTCAGACTGATGAGAGCATCCCTAACTCACACAAGTTTCAAATTGATTTTATCTCATGTTAGGCTCTAACTAATCATACCAGAGAGCTGCCTTAAAACCTCACTATATCTGTCCTGCTCAGGCTTGGTTGCCTGGCTAAAAGGGAAGGTAGGAGTCAAACTGAATTGGGGTTCCTTGCTCAAGTGGGGAGCCCCATGTCTCAAACCAGGCTATGGAAGTGGTACTGCTCCAGCATCAGTCTGTGCAGCCTGTTTGGGCTCTGAAAGCAAACCAACGTTCCCTGAGGTGCAGTCACAGCTAACGCAAAGAAATAAATAAGAAGAGCACAGCATTGCTCACCCTGTGCTCTTTCCATTGACCAGAGCTGCTCTCGGACATGGCTCCAGCTTCCCCTGACTTCCCAGGCACAGTTCAATAGCTTTGCCTTAGTTTTACTTGATCCCATTAATGACAAAAATGACAAACACATATATGTTGCCTTTATAGCTATTTCACGCTTTGACATGATGCTGGGCAAGTTACCTGTGCTGTCAGTGTGATGGATGGTGAACAGAATGGGGGTTGGACAGGTGTAGCTCTTCTCACAGGGAAATATTTTTCCACACCATTAGCCTGTGGAACTCCTAGCAACAGGATATTGCTCAGAGAGGGATTCAAAAAAGCCCTGAAGAAAGACTGGATGCTTATATAGAAAACAAGTGTCCAGGACTGTAACAGCAAGTGTTAGAAATTATTGGTAGGAAAGGATGTTGTGTAGTGCATGTGCTTAAATCACACAGCTCTGGCTGCTGGAGGTTTGGAGAGAACTTCTACCAGGAGCACTGTGCCAGAAGTGCCTCATGTAGTGCTCTAGACGTCTTATCCTAGATACCTGGATCGATCCTCAGCTTTGGAAATGGCAATATGGCTGACGTTCACTTGTGAGCTGTGCTCCTGAAACAGTTGATAGAGTCACTTGTCATCCGGTCTGCAATCTCCTTTGTGAAGAAGGAATTTTCTAAAGGGCAATCATATAGGGAATAGCACCACAGGACAATGGTTTATGAAGAACACCTTGTACTCATTTGCAAAATCCTGGGCATCATCTCCACTCTGCTGTAGAAATATGGTGATGAGCAAGATTTAAAAGCATAGTGGCCTCTCACAGCATGTCCTGAGCAGCAGAACCATGAGGCTCTTCTTACCCTCCTGTGCTACTCATCAGACTTCAGAAGAGGTCTAGGTGATGGTGATGATGATGTTGGAAAAGAGACACTCTTATCTGTTGGCCATAGAAGATTTTTCTAAGCTGAAGAATATTTTCTCACTACTAGTGCTATGAGTCAACAAGTCATTTAAAGGGCTGTTCTCTCATTCTGGGAAGACTCCTCACTTAGTCACTGAGAGTACACCAGCTCTAGATTTCAGACTTCTGGTACATAGTATGATTTCAACCCTGCCTCTGCCAAATTCTTCCTGTGCAAGAGAGAGGGGACTGGCAGAAGGCAGTCACATATGGCTCAGAAGACGTAGAGTTCCCATATGAGCTCTCCTGAGCTATGGGAAAATCCTTACACCAATCACTAGAATAAAGCCCAGATCAGCTGCTAAGACCAGAATAATGCTTTCAAGCTCATAGGCCAATCTTCAGCTCAGATGTCCTTGCTGTCACCATCAGACTGAGACATAGCTAACAGCAGAGGCTTCAAGCTCCTGTCCTCCTGTAGTGCAGCCACCAGATTATTGACGTTTAAACCAGGGCCACGGCTCTGATAAAACCAGGGGACAAAAACATTTGGGCAGCAGGGACTACTGCCACCGGCAGCACTTCCCAGCATCTTCTCCCAGGAGGGGACGAGTGGTCCTTCTCCCGGCAGCGAGGACAGGGTGGTGGTGGCACGCTGCTGAGACACGCTGGCTATAGCCAGCAGAGGGCATGGATATTACACACGCCAGCCAGCCGGCCACACCTCGCTGGGAGCACAGCCGCCTTGGAGCCTAATTGCCATTAAAAGTTTGTTTTTAATAATTAATTAATTGATCAAGTTGACATTCCCCCTTCTCCATCCATAACTGGTGGTGAAAGGATGCAAGGAATGGTGTGGGTCTGGCGCGGGTAACAGGGCCAGTGACTTCAGGATGTGGTCCCATACGTGCAGGGAGTTGCTTTTGGGGACCCACAGCATCGCAAGAAGGCAGTTCCCAACAAATGCAATGCACTGTCGTGGGATCCCAGGGTGCTGCTGGTATATGTGCAATGCAGTTTTGCTTTCTGCAGCTGCTGCTAACATTTATCATATTTCTCAATCTTATAAGATAGGACTGAGAGGGCATAGTGGTGAGTAAGGGGGTTTCTTAATTTAAGAACTGTGCACTGGTATCGTAAGAATCCAGCAGGTTCCAGTCAAGGCACTGTTCCCGGTGGAATTTACATGTACGCTTGAATTTACGTGTTATTGGTAATCCTATTGAAATCTGCATGCATAAAGTTAAGTGCATCTAATCAGCTCTGTAGGATGAGGATTGTATATGTTAATTTAATTTAGACTTCAGTATTTAGCACAATGAGAAGGTACAGCTATAGCTATACCTCGTGATAGCCTATAACAACCTCAAATGTGGGTTTAATAGTAAGAGGGAAAAAAAAATAAAAAGAAATGGAGGTTTCCCCTATTACTGTTAGAGATGAGCAACGCACACAAAGTTAAATCAGATGTTCAAAGTTATTTTAGGGTCCAAATTATCAGTGTAGAGTATATTTCAGTGGAAAGTTTTCCTATGGGCCTCTGTGCATATCACAGCTCCATAGTGGTGCAGCAGTCCATGTTTATGGATCCATTTCCAGGATCAAAACCCTCATTAGTAATACAGATTAATGGTAATTACCAATATAAATAACTTGAGTGTATCTTCTCATTTTCCTCTGAAGACATTGCTCACATAAGCTAGCTAAATACCAGACTTGTTCCCTGATTCCAAACTGTATTAAGTTCTTGTGTGACGGTGTCATAACATAAAGTTAAATAAAGCTGCATAAATTCTTTCTCAAGCCTCAAAACATAGAGCCTGATTCTCAGCTCTCATAAATCAGACACCAGATTCAGATCCCTTTTTCCATACTAAGGAACTGAAAAAAAAAACCGCTTAAAAAAATTGCTTTTTGGCTGAGAACAAAAGAGAGAAGTTGGAATCTGAGGGATCATTTTTCATGATGTTCTAAGTACTGAAAATACAGCTTTATAATAAGAGCGCTTTTTTAACCAGGATTCTGGTTAAAGCTGTAGCGCAAGCTGAGCAGTGGCTGAATGTTTTCCCCAAGATCTCTGGGAAACGAGGGCTGGGGTTTAATGTGGCTTCCCGAAGTGTGTCAGAACACAGGTTGTTTAAAATAGGGCTCATCTCTACTCTCCTATGGATCATTTAAACTACCCTATGGAATATTACCATCGGAAGTCCTCAACTGGTTGGTACTGTTGGCACAGAGCATGCTGCAGGCTGAGTGCCCTGGAAATGTGTGTGGTGCCCATTAATTTGGTGTCCCCACACAAATCAGCATGACACGTGTGTTGGGGCACATCTGCATATGCAGCCTGTGGGGAAGCTATTCCCAAAGATGTGTTAGAAATGACCAATCACCTCAAAATCCCAACTTTAGTTGATCAAGAGGTAACTGGAGGATGTCATTCATGAGCAGAATACATGCCCAGTAAAGTTTGCTCACAACTATGAGAGGCTTTTACCTGCAATATTGAAATGTGGTGTTGACACGGAGCAGAAAAGGGGCCCAGGCTCCTCAGTCCACAGTTACCATCATGACAGAGCTGACCTGTGGCAGAAGGCAGCACTCGCTGCCTGCCCTGCCACCCTCCTCACTCCCACATGGGATGTGTAGGGAAGATGTGATGGAGCAGAAGGCTTGCAGGGGAACAAGCATGCTCTTGTGGCTTAGTGTCATCTGCAGGGCTGAGCTGCAGGTCAGAGCAGGGAACAGAGCTGCTGGTAGCTATGTCAAGAAAGTACAGGAAGCTCCTTCACTGAGGTGCTTTCCTGAGCTGAGGAGCTTGAAATGCCGTGTTGTTTTATTCTGCAATGTAAGTGTAAAAATAATGAAAGCGGCCTGTTTTGGGTTTGGGGGCTATATTTACTACCATTTCCAAAGATTTTACTATTCACAAGACATGCAGGCACCCTGACTGCCTAAAACCCATCTCTGAAGTGTTGTAGAAAGTATGAGCTTTAACCCACCAGAGAAGCAAACTGCTGTGGTCTGCACGGTGCATCCAGATAAGGCCTGTGGCCATGTTTATTACTGCACCTGCGGATACTTTTGTAGGGGTTGGCATATTCAGTGATCCCATGGATTAACAGGCAAAACCAGCCCATATTCTTTAGTGATGAGTCACTGCTTACACAAAAGTTGCTGGATGACATAAGCACACAATCCCTCTTACTCTCACACACACATATAGGACGTAGCCAAAGTGGTTGATGATGCTGATGAAGAGGACTTCTGTCAGTGTGTGTTGTACTGCATGGTCTTATTTTGAGAATGCCAGTGCAGTTAGATAAAAGCCAAGAAATGCTGCCCACCCTCTATTTTAAAGAACAACCTGAAATTATTTAGCAGTTGAAGAAACAGAACAAAACAATACATTTGTCTCGTGGGTGGAATAAATCAGTCTATTGGATCAATCCCTGGTGTATTTTACTAGAAACAATGAGGCAAATGCTTCATCGGAGCCCTCCTCTAAAACTGACTCTCCCATTTTCTATGATGGGCAGTTTTTGCTCGGGACAGTCCCAAGGCTGGCAGGCAGCTGACTGTGGCCGAGGTGGTATGTGTGTGCGGGTAGGTTTGTGCATGGCTGTGACATGCATCCAGGAAACATTAAAATAGCAATGTGCATGCTGCAGTTAGGGAAACACTCAGAGGGTGAAATCCCTAATTTGCTCCCTGGCTTTGCTGCCACAAACCAAGGTGAATTTGGGGACGGTCTTAGGTCTGCCCATCCCTGGGTACCCCAGGGAGATGCAGCGAGGTGCCTGGGGAAGGCTGCACGCACATCCCGCGGGTACCGGCTGGCCCAAGACAGGAGGGGTGCAGGGGTGCCCCGGGGGGTGCTCTGCCACCCGCGGGACCCTGCAGCATCCCGCTGCAATCCGGGAGGGAGCTGCGCAGCGGAAAATGTGACCAAGCGGCAGGAACTAAGAGCGGTGCGGTGGGGCTGGGGGGGAAGCGGCGCCCCTGGGAGGGCAGCAGCCCTCCAACACCCCGTTTGGACAACTCCAGGGCTGTGCCTGGTGGCCGGCCGATGGGTGTGCGCCGGGTCCGCGGCCCTGGACTGCATTTCCCATACTGCCCGAGTGCCCTAATGTATGCAGTGCTCAGCCTGGCTCCGTGTGCTAGTGTGTGTGTGCGTGTGTATGTGTGTGCGTGTGTGTGTGCAGCCAGGAGTCCCTCGGAGAGTGGAGGCTCATTCACTGATGAGAGCCGGCACTGAGAGGCAGCACTGCTCCTTCCCTCGCACCCCCGGCGCCTCCCGCTCTGCTACATGCGAACCGCGGGCGCGCAGCGGGGCCAGCACGCCCGGGACTCCCCAGCTCCCCGCACGCCTCCAGCTCCGCGCAGCGCCCGCCGGCAGCCGCACCGTGAGTACCGGCCACCGGGGCCGCCCGGCAGCACGCAAACTTTGCGGGGCAACTTTCTCCCCCCTCCTTTCCCTTCCCTCCCTCCTACCTCCATCCCAGACCCCGCGCACTTTCCCCCTGCTCAGCCCCGGGGAAACCGGGCAGGAAGCAGCGGCGGCGGGGAACCGCGCCGGCCGCGGGGAGGGCCGGGTGGGTGGGGATCGGCATGGTAATGCCGACGGGAAAGGCACATAAAGGACCCCCACACACACCCCGCACCCTCGGCGAACCCCGAGCTGCCCCGATCTCCCCCCCCAACCTTACGGTGGCTTTCCGGGGGGACCGGTCACCTCCAGGGATCAGGTGCCGGGGGGCCCGGCCGGACCCAAGGCCCGGCACACAGCCCTCGCTCCGAAACAGGCGCTATTTCTTTAACTCCTTTTCCACACACACACACACACACACACACGCCGCTTATTTTCCCGGCGGGGCAAGCTGGGGAGTTATTTCCTCGCTTCCCCCCGCGGCGCCCAGGACCTCGCGCTCTCCACGGTCTCTCTGGGCAGCGACAATTCCATTTCCCAGCGGCTGCAAAGCAAAAACTTTTCTGGTTTTCCGACGGAAATAAGCGGATCCACAAAGCCACCGCCCGGCTCGGAGCGTTGCTTGGTTTTTTTTTTTCCTTTTTTCCCCCTATTTTTTTACCTTGAAAAAAAAAAAAACAACAAAATAAGGCTTTAATTTTTCAGTCAGAGTCTCTGAAAAAAGAAAAGCCCTTCCAGGGTTTCTGCTTGCCCGGGAACCCCGAACAACCGGTAATTGCATTGACTCCGAAGCTTTCATTTTTGCAAGGGCGCAGTCCCCGTGTGAACTTTAGTTTAAAGCCGTACCAAAAATGCGCGATCCCCGCTCGAAGACCGAATGAGTTTTTATTTCGAAACTCACGTTGGCAAAGCCGCCGCTTTAGCTTAATTTTAGCCGAGGCTGAAGTTTGGCCAACATCCTCGCCCCTTCATCCCCAAAAGATTGCCGCCCTTGCCCCCGACTGCTTTCAGGTAGGAACCGGCCGCCTGGATCTCGCTCGCACGCGGTGTCGTTCTGGTTTTATTATTGCAGATAAAACAAAAGGTAGAGAGGAGGTTTAAATTGTCAGCGTTATTCAACGAATGAGCTAAAATTGTTCCACATGTGAATGCCGTAGCTTGGGAAGCCAGAAGAGGTGAAAGGAATTATCCTTGTTTTCGCTTTAGGTCCTTTAGAAAACTTTCTGGATCATCCAGCGATGCGATCGAGAAATCGCAGGATTTTCTTTCTTTTAACCAACAACCCCAGCTCTAGACCAGGGAAGTCTGTAAATAGGTTGGAAGCATGGAAAATAATTCTTCACCTTCAGATCTAAATACATAAAAACCATCTGGTTGACCACAATGAAATCATTAGGAACTGTCTACTTAAAGAGTTGTATTGAATGCTTATCCTTCCACACAGGAAATGTGTATGGTAAGTGATTGTTGCAATAAATCCAAACAACTCTGGTCATCTTCGCGTTTGATGATCCTTGTGACTTGGGGGTTTAAGGA
>JASSUY010029895.1:21538-96218 GCA_032466535.1 Forpus xanthops
GGGGGGGCGCGGGAGGGGTAAGGGGGAAAGCGCTTCCCGGTCTGTGCGGACCGGACCGGACCCGGGAGCCCCCTCCCGCCTCCCTTCCCGGGAGCGAACAATTCCAGAGGCGGCAAGAGAGGAGCAGCCCCGGCTGGGAGCGGGGCTTCTCCGGGCTGAGCCGAGCCCGGGGCCGGGCCGTACCGAACCGTGCCCGCCGCCCCGGCCCCGCCAGACACCTGTTTAATATACCGGCGGGTACAGCGGAGCGGCGGGGCTTGGCGGCCGCGGCGGTCTCCAACCGGGGCTCACCCCTTCTGCTGATGTTTTATTGGGGTTTATTTAACACTTCCCTACCCGACCCGGCCCGGCCCGGCCGGGGGGAGAAGGATCAACAGCAGGAGCCGAAGGTGCCAGCCCTGTTGGCCGAGGCGGGCGCTGCGGAGGGGCAGCTGCCCGGTTCCGGAGCCCGGTGCCGGTGCCCGTCGGAGCAGGGCTTCCCTCGGGGGGACGCGGCCCGCTCTTTTCGTTCGGATTTCGCCAAGTTGGCAGCGGGGCCGGGTTGCTGCGGCCGACAGAGCCCCGCTACCGGGGTGGTTTATAATCCCCTATCCGGTAGGGCTTTATTTTTTCTTCTTTCCCTCTTTTTTTCACCCTCTTCCCAACCCTCCGCGCTTCCCCCCCTGCAGCCCAACGCCGCCTCTCCCTCTCCGCTGGGGGCTTTTAATTATTAAAATTACATATATATATATGTGCATATACATTTTAGGAAGTTTACAGCAAAACAGCGGCGGCGCGCAGAGCGGGACGAGGGGGCAGAGGCCGGGCTGCCCTGCGCGGGGCCGCAGCTCCGGCCGTCCCCGCGGCCAATTCCTCCGCTCCCCGCTCCCTTACACCGTATTTTGTTTTCTTCATTTCCCCTTACACCGGTTTGCGCAGCAGCTGCCCCGGTGTGCGGCTGCACTTGGCACAACTCACGCGTCGGGGTGTGTGGGGGGGAAAGGAAAAATAATAACAAAAATTAACTGTTTTTCCTTTGTATCTTAATCCGGGGATGAGAGCTCGCCTTTGTTGGCTTTCGAGCTTGCATTTGTTTTATTTATTATAAGGAAATCCAGTTTGGTTCAAATATATAATCCATTTGAGCACTTAAATCCCCAAACAGCTGGCATTATTTTGTTTTATAATCTTTGGCTTTTCTGCACAGAGCATATTTCTAAATTCCTACTTGACATTTATGGGGAAAAGAAGTTTTTAATGTAAATGGATATTGTGATTGTTTCTTTCCCTGGATCTTTCCTAATTTACATGCATCACCAATTTTCCTGGATTTCCTATTGTTTTCATCTTTTTTTTTTTCCTATATCTTGTTAATTTTTTTTTTTTAATTTTATTTTTTTACCCCAAGAAAACTTATTTTCGGGGGGGGGGGATATGTTAATTTGCGCCATTATTTTAATCTCTGGCATTTGGAAATGGTTGAGAGACCACAAAAATGCAACCTGTTGTAGAAACCAGAGTGGTGCATTTTGTTTCTTTTAATCGATAGCAGAGAGGTGATTCGGTAATAGGAACTCCGAGTCACATTTTAGTCAGAGCTTTGCAGATCTGGTGGCGGCGTCTGAGGTGTGCATGTGTTTTGCCTGAATGCGTGTTTCTTTGCAGGCTGATTAGCGAGTGGGTTTTAGGCTTCTAACCAGTGATCACTGCTGTTTTCTCCGCTTACTGAGTGCTGGTGATGCCTCCTCAATCCAGCTCCCTCATGGCTTCTCCTACTTTTGTCAGACTTTCCTCTTAACTAATTCAGCCCAGTGCTGTCGTAAGCAGAGGAGCCACAACTGAGCCAGTGATAACTGATTGCAGCTTGTTCCTTGGTGAGAGATCTTTTTCCCCCCCTCATGGTTCAGAGCTAAAAGCTGTTGATTCAATTTGTCTTGGTTGTGGTGTGTTTAGCCTTGTTATTAGCACCACACACGATTACACAAGTAATTTGTGTACACCTTAAACAGGGTAGCTCTGAAACCCAACAGCTACACAAATAGGGAGCTGTGAAAAAAATAATAGCAATAAAAAAATCAGAGTTTGTTTGCAGGCTGTCCATCTAACCTCCGTACTTGGTAGACAGTTTATGCACCTTCCTCGATTGATCTCTCCCCCCCTTCACTCTCCTCCTTGTTTAGTTAATTCAACAAAGACTTTTTGCAATCTGTTTGGAGTTTGTCTGATGCTGTGGAAAAGTAGCTGCTGATTTATTTGGTTGCTTTTCGATTTCTGTCTCCAGCCCGTCTTTTCTCCTCCTTTCAGTGGGGATGTCAGCTGTTATTACTTCCTATTGATCCCTTTGCAAAGTGAGAAGTGAACTAAAATTAATGTCAATTCCACTGCTCGGATCAATAGCTGGAGTTATTTTAATCTGGATTTGCGCGAGGTGCTAAATTAAAAAGAATCAGCATAGAGGCAGAAAAGTAGCAGTTCCTCACTCCACCTGTGCCCACTGCCTTCCCGGCCCCCAAATGTTCCCTCCGTCTGATTACCCCGCAATCCATATTTTTTTAATTAAGGAGGTCGGTTAGTTTTCTTATTTTGGGGTTCTGTATTTCAATCTATGACATTTTGACATTGGGAGTGTATTAACGATAGATTTTCATAATGACTGCTCTGCTGTAGCCTAATCTGTCCCCGTTGCTGGGGGTGGGGAGGTGCAGGGAGCCGAAGAGAACGAAAAAGGAAGTGGGAGCTGGAAAAAAATCAAATTTGGCTGGCTGAGATATTGTAATGTGTTGATTTATTCCCGGTGTAATGAAGTTTGCAAACGAATAAGCGGCCGTAGTGATTCACAGTATCCTACAGGAGTGTCAAGTGTTGTGGCCAGATTACTAATTTATGAAATACATTTAACGTAATGGGGTGATAGCACAAGTAAAAATAGAAAGGGAGGCAGAGGTGGTTGCTGGTGATTTTTTTTTTTTCCCCTAGAAATCCATGTTTTCCCATGATTACTCGGTTGGACTTCCATGCTAATGATTGTTTATTTCTGAGACCGGTGGCTTATTTGCATGCATCCCTTTCAAAATATAATAATGCACGTGTATGTATGTATTTACACGGCTGTGTAAGCCCCCAGCCACCCAGCTTTGCCAGCGGCTGCCGTTTCCTGACCTCCAGTTTTTGATCAGCCTGGCATGAAGCAGCAGAGCAAGTGTGCCCAGGACTGCAGCACTGACCAGGATGCCCTTGGCATCCCTCTCTCTCCCTCTCCCTTCTCATTCCCCATGGCAAGAACTCGACAGGAAAGTTATTTAAAATTTGGAAGAGAGCAAATCCGTTAATGCGAGATACATAATCTGGTAATTTAGCAATGATGTCTGTAGGGATGGGTGCCAAATGAGGAAGCAGAGAGATGATGTCCACTCATCTTCACAATTAATAACAGTCGGTGGAGTGGCTGAGTATAGGATGGGAGAGAGGAAATGTTATCAGTGAACTGCATTAAAGCCACAGACTGGATTTCGTACACTTTGTTAACCTAGGCTCCCTCATTCATGGAGTACAAAAGGCACTCCATTAGGGAGACACTCTTTCACTAAGTTTTATTTGAGATGTTTGACCCTCTGGATTTAAGAGGCACAATTTGTAACAGCTTTTTATTATTATATGATTTTTCTGGCCCTTTGAGCTCCAGTGGCTAGTATATTGTTTCAAAGTTATAGTCCTTGTATTTTAAGCTGGGCTGTGGGGCCTGAATGGCAGGCGGCGGAAGCTTAAAAGAAAAGACATGAGATTGATTGGGGGAGAAAATAACAACACAAAAAGCCGGAGCGAGCTGGGGGAGACACAGAAAGGAGCATTTTTGCTTCTCTCACCCTGGGAGGGGGTGGTGGCTGGCTGGGAGGCTGCAGCCAACCCAGGAGGCTCAGCAAGACCAGAGGCAGAAATTTTGTTAACATTTTCCTCTAAATGTTAATGGCGCATCCAGGGCAGTTTACAAATCTACTTAAGAGTGAGTGCATTAGGAACTAAAATTACTGATCCCTTCTCTCTTGTCCCCGACCTGAAAGGGAGGCGCTTGCGGAGATCAGATGGCAGAGGCACCCATTAGGATTTTAAATACTCTCAGAGATGCCAGGCATTTTACTGGGGATACCTCTTCTCCTTTGGCTGCCAGGGACCACATACGCACGTGTGGGTCTTTGTGTATTACACACATGCACTCATACACAGTCATATTCCTACATTCCAACAATGCGATATATGTATATATACATAATGACATCAAGTACTGTGTGTGCAAGTACCTACCTGCTCATATATACTGTGAGAATGAGGAAAGATACATCTGCTATGTGTGTCTTAGGCATCGTGTGCAGTATAACCACTTACTCTGGCTCATATGGGTAACTATGTGCAATAGATATTTTTATGGTGGTTACACACACACCCCCCGAAGCAAGTAGTAGTGTGCGTATATGTGGGCTTCCTGAAGTTTATTATATGTACATGCCTCCTTTGCCATATAAAATTGCAATTATAATTTGGAGTTACTATCTTAATTTTAGACTGAACCTTGTTTATTAGTGGGTTATTAAATCTGCATGTTATTATGTTTGGTTATGCCTTTCATTCATCTCCAGTGGATGATACCCTTTAACCTGGAGGGCCAGAGCTGATTCCAGCAGTGTGTGAAGTTGTCTATTGATTTTCTTGAATGAGAACAGTGGTGCGTCTCCAGCCAGTGGGTTGTAACACATGTGGCCACCCTGCTGCTGGAGCATCCCAGAGAGACGAGTGCAGAAGCCTAACCAATTGTGTTTTCTTTTCTTTTCTGTTTCCTTGCAGTGTTTGGAGGGCGATGATGCTCCAGTAATTTTCCCCTCTCCATTCCCAGGCATCGCTTTGCTTTCCTCCCAGGGAAGGTTATTCCACTTGTGATCCTGCTGACGAAAAAGACTCCGATGGACTTACACCGGGCAGCGTTCAAGATGGAGAACTCACCCTATCTCCCCAACCCGCTGGCCTCCCCAGCGCTGATGGTTCTTGCCTCCACCGCTGAAGCCAGCCGTGATGCTTCCATTCCCTGCCAGCAGCCGAGGCCTTTTGGGGTCCCTGTGTCAGCAGATAAGGACGTGCACATTCCCTTTACCAATGGCTCATATACTTTTGCCTCCATGTATCACCGGCAAGGCGGGGTGCCGGGAGCGTTTGCAAACCGTGACTTTCCTCCGTCCTTGCTTCACCTCCACCCCCAGTTTGCACCCCCCAACCTGGACTGCACCCCGATCAGTATGTTGAACCACAGCGGCGTTGGCGCTTTCCGCCCCTTTGCATCAACTGAAGACCGGGAGAGCTACCAGTCAGCTTTTACACCGGCCAAGCGCCTGAAGAACTGCCATGACACTGACTCACCCCATCTGCGCTTCTCCGACACTGATGGGAAGGAGTATGAGTTTGGCACGCAGCTCCCCTCCAGCTCCCCCGGCTCCCTCAAAGTTGATGATACGGGGAAGAAGATCTTTGCTGTTTCTGGCCTCATTTCTGACCGGGAGACCTCATCCAGTCCTGAAGACAGAAGTGACAGATGTAAGTACCTCCATTGACTTGTTGGTTCTTCTTTAGTTGCACCTCGTTGAGACACTCAACAGGTGATTGTCCCGCAGTGCTGTGGTTCTTGCTGAGGGCAGAGGAAAACCAGCCTTTCCTGCCTGCCAAGCTCAGCCACGCAGTGTTGCCTTGTCTCTTCTAAATGGACATTGATAGATTTTAAGGTGAGGTGCTCTTGAAGGAAACTCATCTTCCATCACACAACTGGAGAGGTAGTGTTGACCGTGCAGAAAGCTGTGTGAGCCTCAAGTGTGAGGCTATAGCTGCTGGTACGTACATGTATGTAAACAGGGATGCAGCTGGAGTGTGTAGCCAGAAACTTTCCCAGAGCTTGCAGCAAATATGTACCCCCTGCTTCTTCAGGTATTTCTTTCTGACCTTTTCTTCATGCACACCTTTCTTTATAGCAAATGCATCACCTTCAGGATTTGTGCCTCAGGTTAGGACAAAAGCGCCTTTTCCTCTGGTTATCGTAAGAATATTTCTGGCCACCAAGCTCCCTCTTTGAGACATAGACCTGGATCCGTCCTTACAATTCAATAAGCTGTTGCACCACGCGCTTTCTCGGAGTGTTTCCCCCCTTTGGTGCCAGTTGAAAGGTGATGTGCTCTTTCGCATGGCGGTTGGACTGAAGGAAACCAGTCTGCATGTTCACAACTGTAACTCCCCATCACCTTGTCCCTTGTGTTGCCTATGTGAGGGGGCAGAGCTGTCTTTCAGGAAGGACAGGCTTCCAGGTTTGCTGTGCTGGGAAGTGACCCATGGTGAGGAGTGGTCTGAGGGCAGTGGAGCGTGGTACCCTGAAGAAGAGCACTAACTTATGATTAGGGTTTTCCTGTAAACCCAGACATGTAGACCGAGAAGCGAGTGGTTGGCTTTTCACATGGGCTCCTTTGTTCATTGAGTTTTCTACCTAGAAAACTTATTATTGTTATTATTATTACTATTTCTTTCCCCAGCAAGAACCTGCTGCACCGTTCCTTCCTCTCCCTTTCAGATGTGATTTTTCTTCTCCCCTTTATGATGCCGAGGAGAGTAATAGAGACATTGTGGCTCTCTCTCCCCTGTCGGCGCTGCTTCCTCAGGCTGTCTCCTTGAATTAGGCACTGTGCTAACTTACCGGCGCTAAAAGGCATCTGCCTAAACCCAGCGTACCTTTTCAATAAAAGTCATCATAAAGTCAACCTGCCTTGTAAATCCATCACTCTTTGGTTTTGAAATATGCTGCGTGTCTTTTATGTTGGCGTTTGCGAGGGTAGGATGATTCCCACTGAAGGCAGAAGCTGTGTATTCCTTGCACTATGAATGTGACCTCTTATCTTTCCCCCCTCTCCTTCTGATCCACCCCTGACTGTGCTACTTTTTGTGCCATGAGCTCCTTTCATTGTTCAGCATCTCCTCTCCCTCCTTTTGGGTCCATAGGGGACTCTGCTGTAAGTGGGAGCATGTATGGATGTGTGTGTGTGTGTAAGCTGGCAATATAATTATCCTGGGAGAGGCAGGTGAGATGGCAAGGCTTAGAGACATCTTTGTCGATGCTCTTTCCCTTATCGATATAACCTGGCAGTGGAAATGAAGCTTGCTCGAAAGAATACTCTGGGAGATAGCGGCAGAGGAGTGGGTCCACTAGCTAAATTAATTTAGAGCGCATCAGCTGCTATGGATCTTGCTAGCAAAATCCTGTCAGATACCCCATTTAAAGAAGTAAATCTGTTAAATGAATTAGACCACATGGAGCGCAGCTGCGGAGGGACAGACACATCCACATCCACCACTGCACCTTTCCTTTGCCAACAGTATGTGCTGAATGTGGGTCCTCTTCTTGGGAGCAGACGGGGCTCTGCACAAGAGCATGCAAGAAGCAGTACGGTGACACTGGCTCCCTGTGCCGCCACCAGCCCTATGGCAGGGCACCCGATGGGGAAAGGAAGCAGAGTAAAACTTTGCAGGCAGCATGGGGAAACTTGGGCAGAAACGGAAGGTGTTTTGTTTTATTGTTTTCTTACCCGTATGGTTAAATCTCTTTGAGATGCTTCGCTGCACGGTAGGAGCCAGGCAAATGCAACATCCCCGATATTTCATCCACATTAAAATTCTTCCGTAACTACCAGGATAGTGTACACTGAATATGTCTGTTGGCTCTGTATCATATTCCCATCACATACAGACACTGCACCATGGAAACTTCGCTCCATTAACACGGCGAGTTTATTTGGTGTGTGCATACACACGTATGGGTGTGTTTGCTGGAGGCCGGGGAAGTGAGCAGCAGAGCGTTTTAGAGGGATCCTGATGATCTTTGATGTTGACCATCAGAAAAGGAAAACTTCTGCAATGAGGAATTTGAGAGATTGCAGTTTGTAGATGTAATTGTGATCCCGTTTTGCACTGACATTTGCTTATGTTTTTGGAGTTTCCATATAAATGCATACTTCGGAGGGAGAAGGGGTTGTTGCTGCCTCTGAGAAGTTTTGTGGATTCCTGGTATAGTTGTTATACATAATCCTTTGTAAAATGCATTTACTTGTGCTCCTGATGGAGAATTTGCTGCAGGTAGGTGGCTGTAGCTTCTAGGCAGCAATGTAATGAGGTTTGTCTACAACTGAGAGCAAAAATGGTAAAATTGTCTTAGATCAGCAATGCTTTTACATGTCTGATGGGTGCTGCTCAGGTTTGTAGGGCTCCATCGTTCCGTTGTGTTTTTCAGACTTCTGTAAGGATTTGTGTGACATGGAAAGTGAATTACTGTGATTGCTCTGAGTATTCTTCTGTACCACTGCGCAAGAGCCTGTTGTGAATAGCTCATTAAAACATTTGTTTTACCCCATAGCTTAAAGGGTGATTTTCTCAGAAATCTGCCTTTTTCTTAAAAAAGAAAGGAATTCAGTGCACTGACTTTTCATTCTCCTGAAAAATATGATTACACCTGAGATACTTTGCAGCAAGAGAAGACTCCGAAGTCAGGCATTTTCATTTCAGGGAATGTTTGGAGGTGCTGTATTTAGTCCAATGCATAGTCGGAGCAAAGTCTCAGCCCTGTTTTTCCATGAAAGGAAAGCATAATATTTGGGGTGCATCTGGGTGGGATGATGCCTCTTGTCACTCAGCTAAATGGGCTGAGATGTCTGCATTGGGGTGAGCTGTCCCTTGCTGTAAAGTGCAGATAGTCAGGACATCCAGTGCGGTGGAGTGTACAGGGGCCATGTAGAAAAGTGGAGCCTTTCCAGGAAGAAGCAGACATACCATGTACTGGATGTGCCCGTTCATTTAGGTGCTTACAGAGAAACATAATGTCATTTGTTAGAGTTCAGGGCTTCTTGTAAAGCATACGTTAAGGACATCGGGAGACATATTTTATGGGTTTCCTTTAATAAGCATGCAATAGTTGAGATTCCTAGAAGGAATGGAAATAAATGGCATGCTGCTTTCTGCAAAAGAGTCCTATACACCTGTTTTAAAATCAGAGAAAACATTGAAGATCCCTGGGTTTATTCTTTGCTTCTAATAAAATCTGTCCCAGTCTAATAAAATTTTGTGCCCAATCACCACAACATTGTTTTCCTACAGAGCAACAGGCAGAGGTCCATGCCAAAGCTGGGATCTCTTGATGAAGAGCGGGACCTTGTCTGAGTGAGCACCTTTGCTCTTCCTGCAAGGCTGCCTATGCCCCCACCCCTCCTGTGCCAACAAAAGATGGTTTCCCATTGCCATGTGCTGCTTGGTCTTCATCATGTGTTGTCTGTGACTTCTTGAGGAGTACAGCCTGATGTGTGAAGGTGACCCTCTACATCCTGGTTACTGGTTCAGTTTCCATTCTCTGGGCAGAGACTGGCTCTTCTAGCCTCAGTTCCCCTGCTACCACTGGTGGCTCTTGCCCTGCTCCTGGTGTGCCCTGGGGATGAGTGACTGAGTTGGGGAGCAAGCTGGGATCCCCTCTCATCCCTTAGGACTGGTGCATAAATTGGAGGTGGTTCTATTAACATTAATATTTTTGATAATCATATTTAACCTTGGTTATTTGGACATGGACAGTTTGTGCTGCAACTGGTTTTCTCTCTCTGCAAGAGAGCTCTTTGTTCTACTATGGGGTTTTAAGAAACATCTCTAGCACAGTTAGTTTTCCTTTTGAAATAACTGCTTCATTATTGATTGAATGTAAATCACACTTCAGGTGATGAACATCAGGGCTATGATGACCACAGCTTGAATGCCTGAATAACATAGTGCTCTGGAAATCAGGCTGAGAACTGCCTGTACAGTCATCCACCACTCAGATATGTGTGCTTGTTGGGCTTTGTGTTTATGGGCTGGGACTTGTGTAGAGAGCTGTGTCTCTCTGTATGTCTACGTGCTGCGAGGGGAAAAGGGCTTTTTCCTTATATTTTGTGTCAGAACAATGGGTTGAAGAGGTAATGCACACATGCCCAAATCCATATGTCCATAACCTCATGCCTCTTCCCACTGGGATACACCACTTCCAAGCCTGGTGAAATTTGGGGTGTAAAGCAAGGTGATGCTTTGTTGCTAATAATAATCAGCTGTGACCATGCGAAATTGCAAGCTTAACACTGCTAGTGAAATAATGATATAAATCAAGTGGAATGTTTGCTTTCCATCGTGCAGTGTCCTGCGTGATGCAGGGGGAGAGAAGGAGCGACAGTGGATTTTCGGAAGGGGTGGGCAGGCAGATGGACAGTAGCAGAGATGAGGGCCGTGCATCCATCCATCCCTGTTGCACAGCCAAAACCACGCCGTCCTCATGGAGCTAGGTGCGCTGCCTGGAGGGATGTCCTGGAGCACGCAGCAGTCACCTCCTTTTTCTGCTTTTCTGGCAACAACCTTCCCGGTCCCCCCCAAACTGTTGCCGAGAGTCCTTTCCATGCTGTTTGGCTTAATTGTCTTGTCGGGATAAAGAAATGTTTGAACAGTTAAAGTGGGGAAGGGCTGGATGGGAGCAGCCCCCGCCGGCTGCGGGGCCATCTGGCCTGCCTTGGATCTGCCGGTCTCCAGTTTATATTTCTCTTTCTGTTATTTGGGGCTATCTGGCACACTCGGAATACCTAATCACCATGGTGAGAGGAGGGACGTGGCTGCCTCCCCCCATCCCCAGCCCCTCCGGCCTCCCCTTCCCATCAATTGTCATGCAGAGCCGGGCCGGGTGGCTGTTCTGCTCGCAGCCCTCATTTGCTCTCCTCACCCAGCTCTCTCTCGGCAGAAGGATGGCTTTTAATTGATCGTTTGAGGGGGAGGAGTGGGGCTGTTTTCTCCTCCAAAATGTTTCCCTGCGCAGCCGGTGCCATCCGGCCAGCTTTCATGTCGTCTCAGCCATGCCAGCAATGCCTTGTGCCCTTTCTATTCCTTTTTGGTCTCCCCGTGAGCTGATGTCGAGGCTTGTAACCACTGTCCTTGGAGCGCTGAGAAACACCAAAATGTAGTATTTATCCATCTCCTGCTGGAGAGATGGGCATGGGTGCAGTACATACGTATTGCTCCTCCTTTGCAAGGAGTGTCTGAACACTAGCACCAGGGTATTTATTGTACAATTGCAGAGCAAACTCCCCACCTCACTCGGTATTTCCCATCAAAACCACGGCCCCAAACCACCGGCCAAACCTTGCTTTTCGAGAAGGAATTAATCACATTAGATCTTCAGCCCCATCGATCAGACTCCACTGCTGTCACAAAATTGCAGCAGAAGAAGTGAAGGCAGACTCGATGGCTGCCGTGCTGGGCTGAGGATCGGGAATCCTGACCTTGGGCATGGCTTGGAGTCGCAATTTCCCAATCCCTAACCGGGGAATAGCAGTACCTCCCTCACGGCGGCGTGTGCCGCTTTGATATCTTCTGACAGAAGACACTAGGCAAGGGCAAAGTATGAGTATTATTAATATAGTACAGTTAGTAGAATATTATGAACTATTATAAATCATTACTGCTAAACTACAGTTATTAAAGGAAATGACCAAAGTGCACTTTGCGAGCCAGGATCTCTGACAGTTAAAACATTGTTTTATTATTTTACTTGGTAGCTTGCAAAATTCAAGAGTTAGCAACAGTTTCCTGGTTGATCAGTGGCAATTGTGGAAGGAATTGGGATAAGCGGGGAAAATGGACATATGGAAAATGGAAAATGGGAGAGAATGAGTATTAGTGCTTCGGTGATTTTTTTTCCTCTTTCTTTGATAATCTGAAGGTCTCAAAGGAAAGAGACATACTGAGGTATGGGCCTAATCCTGCTCTGTAGGACTGAAAGTGCTCAAAGGGCTCGGAGTTTCTGGAATTCCCGCGTGGAAAAAAATGGAAGTGAAGGTGTTTGTGAATGGTTGCTGGTTGTTATTTGTTTGATATCATTTAGACAAGTCCCATTAAACGCTAGCAGCAGATTCCTTTTTCCCCTCTTTGTTTGCCTTCCAAGGAGCAGAAAACAGACATATTTTACGTGAAAGTGTAAGATTTCCTCTCATCTCTGCTTGCTGGCTAATATCTGCAGTTGTAAAATAAATTCCATTTGTGCATACATGGTGTTAGACTGAGGTAAATAACTGTCATCCAAGATCTGTCTAACCTTAATCTGCATCAGGAGCACTATAGAGAACTGCACCCATTTGTATAATATTAAGCTTTATTTTTATTATGGATTTCTAATGCAAATTCATAGCGGGGGCAAAGTTGTTTTCTTTTAATACCATATTCCAAGCAAAGCAGCCATTGAAAGCAAATTGTGACAATTTTTATCCTGCAGTTCGTGTCACTGGTGGTCTTTGATCACGTCAGTTTGCTTGATAGCCTATGAATTTTTCATCTCTTCTTCAGGATGGAGTAGCAGATTTGGGGACTTCTGAGGACATTTTTCAGCTATGCAAAGCAATTGAAATTCTTCAGCAATAATGGATTTCTATTTGGGAAATTTAACGTGGGATTGGATTCCTATTCAGCATCCTCTGGAAAAGGGCATGTGTAGCATCTGTAAAAGTACATCTGTAATCTGCATGTGTCTTTCTCCCCTTTTATGTAACCTCAGTGTTTGCCTCCTTGTCTCTGCTGGCCTGAGCAGTCCTTGTGTATATAAACTTGCAGGTTACAGGCATTCGGGGCAAAGTCATCACCTTGAATGCAGTTTTCTCTATCTTTTAATGCTGAAGTATTTTCCTGCTGCTCCTAGGGGTTGGCCGGGTTGGCTTTTCCTCTGGGACCTAGCCCTCAAGTCAGTGAAGGCTGAAGGAGTACTATGGGATTTGGTACTATATCTGTCTGTTCTCTTCTTTGTCTTGTTTTAAAACATGGATGGTGGCTGTGATAAACTGGGTGCTCTTCAGCCATCCTTTTCTCTCCTCCTTCGACCCTTTACTGGTATCTTGAATTGCAGCAGTACCCTGAACAACAGAAGAGGGAGAAAAGCAATGTTGGGCAGAAGTGAGGCAAAGAGAGTTTTTTCTCCTAAAGGCAGGTAATATAGGAGGGAGTTCTGGTGACAGTGAAACTGCTCATTGAGTTCAGATGTGGACACTTCCATCGTATTTTTACCCAGTTGGGACATTGTTTCTGATTGATATTGTTCTAAAACCTTCCTTTTTTGATAACTTAGGGCTTACACCTGCTTTCTGAATTGCAGAACGAGAATGTGCTTTGTACCTTTTTGTGTGAACACCAGGCTGTTCGGTGAATGCAGTGGGGAAAGTGTCACTGGAAACCCCTATAAGAAAGAGTTGGAAACCGAGCCATCGCTTTTCCCCAGCAGCACCAAATCTTAGTGACTTGCTCTCAGCAGAGTAACAACATACGTTTTTTATTTGGGAAGACCCAAGGGCTTTTCACTCATGAGCTTTTTGCTGGTACAGTCCTACAGCTTTGCCTGTGCTTTGCAAACCTGTGATGCTGCAGCACCCAAGCAGGGTGAGGGCAGCAGGACATGTCCCGCTGCAGATGCTGGGCTCACTGGCACAGCTGGATTCCCAAGTGTGGGCTCCCTCCTTGGCAGGAAGGTGGAGCGCTTTGTGGCTCTTGGATGAAAACTAAAACGGAAAGCAGTGGGGTGCCAGCCAGCAGGAGGGCAGTGTGCTGCAGGGGTAGGAGCTCCCCATGAGCCTCACCAAATGCAAGGGGATTTGAAAACAGAACAGAAAGTAAAACTCAAGGGACTGCCCTGATGGAAACATTTCTTCCTATTGGGAGTTTTGGTACTTTGATTCAAAGTAAGATCTTTTCAATTGAAAAGGACTCAACTTTTTCACCTGATTTGATGTGGTTTCTCTGCACTTTAGGAAATAACTTGCAAAGCCATTTTGTGTAGGAAATTGTCCATCCTGTAACATTCCTCGCTGTAAGGAGGAATAGGGTAATAATCCCTCATTGGAGATAACTTGCTTCGGTAGTTGCACCAGCATGGGAAAAGACCTGGTACCAGATGGCAGCTTTCCCTTCTCCTCCAACTTTGTTTCTAATACTGAAGATTTCTTTTGGACTTTTCTGTCCCAGTCCTGTTTAGGGTAAGACTCCACAGAATTCCTTCCTGGAGACCCCTGCTCAAGCCCCCATACAGTGCAGGAGGCGATGCCAGGGTGTTTGTGAGTGAGCAGGAAGGAGGGCTTGCAGTACGAATGGCATCCTGGGTGAGTGAAAGCCTTATCAGGGTGGCCTGGTTGTGTCACTAAAGAGCTGCAGAGCCACTCCACACCCAGGCCAACCTTTGGCCCATGCAGGATAGAGGGAACGTTGTCTCCTCATTTCTGTTTGCAATGCAGAGGATCCTGTGAGATCCTGGTGGCTGCAAATGGGTGGAAAGTGGTATCTTTGATGCTGGGTATCAGTGTAAGTCATAGGGATCGAGGCCAAACACTGCAGCACTGTCAAGGAGGCTGCAGAAGCTTGCTTCCTTCTCTTGTTTATTCTCCTCCTTGCAAAGCAGTCTCACTTCCCATTACCAGTGCTATAGGTTGGAGGTAAACCGCCAGCAAAGTCCTTCGTCAGGGTGATGGCTTTTCCCTCCTGAGCACTTGCCTTCAGCCTCCCCAAAGAGGCAGTTTGACCACTGCTCTTTTTTTTAGTGGGGAGATGAAGGAGCAATCAGTGACCTGGGTAACCCTACATGGAGCACAGGCAGAAGAACTTAATGGTCGCAATCAAAAAGGTGCCAGCCTGAGTGGATTCATACATCAGGAGGTGCCCCTTAGACACAAGAGGAGAGTGAGCAGCTAAAGTCTTACAACCCTGCTTCTTTGCCTTCAGCTTTGCACTTTGCTCAGTGCACAGCCCTGTGCAGGATTGTTGGAGTTGCTCCTGCAGTCTCTGCTCCTGGGGTTGCCACTGTCTGTGCTGCTCCTTCCCTTGTGCATGTTGGGGTTCACGTGCAGAAGTGTTGTCCTCAAAGAGCTGCTCTAGATGCAGATGATGCGTGGTGATCAGCAGCCTGCCTTCGCTCAAGATTTGGGACTAACAGCTTCGGGGGAAGCTGCGTTGAAGGCGCCTGGAGATTCAGTAATGGGGAAGCAGGGAGTCTGCAGACCAGACATTTAATGTCAGCAAGAGGTCTTTGAAACTGTGTGAAGTAGAAAAGCACTACAAGTTATTTCTGTCTTAATTTGGCCAATGTGTTGTGTCCGGTCCCATGTTTGGTCCAGGACTGAAATAAGTATGATGATATTTGGATCAGGACTGGCATATACTGGAAAAAATCTCCGTCTCCATTAGCCAGAAGTAATGTTCCCACCATCTCATTATTTTCCCCTCTTAAAATGAGAACAACACGTTAACTGTGGAAACAGAGGAGAATTGTATTAGAGCAAGACAGAGCTGGGCAGAGAGAACTTGAACTGGCGTTGCTTGCATGTAACTGAGGTGTTGTGGGTGTTGTAGCCTGGGAAAGCTGTGTATGGCGTGGTCCAGATCAGGACCCAGGTTTATGGCATATCTTAAGGAACAAAGGGCCTTAAACTAAAATAAATAACACTCCACTTTTGGTCATGTCTTCATGGTAAGGATCTGAGCCTCCCTTTGAGTATGTGCATCTCCCTCCGGGCACCCACCCTGAGGAGCAGGCACAGCCCAGCAAAAGCTGGGGAAGGTTATGATGTCAATGAGAAACATCTGGGTCTGTGTTCTCCCAGATGTTGCCAGCGGTGTCTGGGTTGTTAGCTGCACCTGGGCAAAGAAGGAAAGGAAATCCCTGGGTGGTGTGATGGATTTTGCAGGGCCTGGGAGGAGAAGGCAGTTAGACACCACTTGCTGATAGTCCCTCTGCTATGTACTCAGGTGGCTTGCTGGCGCTCGGGTGATCCAGGACCCATGTTTTGTTGTCGCTAAGGAAATGTGTCATTGACTTGTCATATGCTGATTATTTTACTTCTGTTGCACATTTCTAGCTCAACCTGTGTGGGGGTATTGAAGATGAAGGGCACATTTATTGGCAGAGCGGAGCAGGAAGAGGGAAGGGCTGCCTGGGCAAAGCCTTGAGTGTAAGCTGTGCTTGTTCTGTGGACTCTAGTGACCTTGGAGAAGCAGAGTCATTTCTCATTGCCTGTCTTTAAAGCAGGGGTTACAATACTCTTGTAGCACAGCTGCATGCCGAGCGTGGTTGTCTGCATGTTTCAGAGGTGCTCAGTCCTAGGGCAGTGGTTATAACTGTGGTACCCAGATGGTTGTGCCAGGATTGGAAAGGCTGCAATGGGGAAAGGGATGGAGGCTTGTTTCATGGTCATCATCACTGGGAGTTTCTTCTGAAGAAATGATTGCCAGATATGCTTTTTTGGATGAAACTTGGACGAGCAGCTGAGAGCAGTGGCTAGGGACAGCAGAGAAAGAGCCGGGGGTGAAAAATTTGGAGTAAGGTAGATAGAAGTGAGAGATAAAAGGAATAATGCAGGGAAGGATGAGTAATCGACATTCCTGGAGCCCAAGCGCAGGCTCTGGCTTCCTTCCTGAGCAGTAAAATAAAATCAAAAAAAAAAGTCTTTAGAACAACAAAACTCTGGACGCTCTGGTTTCCTTCCTGACAGGCCCAGCCTGGTGCTGTTTCGATGAGTCCTCATTGGCAACCAGGGCTGATCTAAAGGCCAAAGGCAGAAACACTGGGGGGAAGGGAGAGGGATTTAACTCTTTGAGCTCTGCTGGAAAGCCAGTGCTTTGTGTGGGTTCCTTTTGCCATCACTGGAGCATGAAGAGTGTTCTTTGCAGCTCAGAGGGCTGGGAGGTGGTTGGTGCATCTACCCAGGTGTTTGGTCGTAGATGCAGTGAAACAGAGGTGACGTTCTTTTAATCCTAGAGGATAGAGTTTATTGGGCTGTGCGTGGTACAGCATGAAGCAACAGCACCAGTGAGCAATGTGGGAATCGACTGGCAACTCTTAGTAGGAAGCCCTGACGTGCTGCTATTGCTGTCTCAGAGATGCTAATTACACTCGTAGCACCCAGTTTATAGTAAAGTGTTACTCCAGGGTCTTTCGTTAACATGCTTCCCAGTTGGGAAGGGGCTGCGGGGTGCATGAGAGCCTCCTGTGCCCCAGAAGGCTCTGGGCAGCTTGTGAGGAGCCAGGAGCGTGGGAGGGGAGGCTGTGTGTGTGCTAGACAGGTTGAATGGCTTGGGCAAAGCTTGTTTTGCAGCTAACTCTCTGAGGCTCGCCGCTCTCCACAGGGTTCCCCTCTCTGAAAGGTCGAAGCTATTTCTTAATTCTCAGCAGCTGACAAAATATTTATTTTCAGGTACTTAAAATATTATAATTTGAAGTGGAGTCCAGGGCCCTGGCTGGAGCTGAGCTTTTGTACTCACAGCTTCAGTGAAATGCCTTTTTTCTCCTGCAATTCGCCAGCAAATGCTCGGAAAATAATTGTGGGACAGTCATCCCTTTAGTGAGCAGATCAAGAAGATTTGAGACTTGCCAGAGACTTTCAAAGGACAGGCCAAAGGTTCAAGTTGTTGCCAGTTCTATTTGTCTTAGCCTTTATACTTACTTTTGTGTCATTAATTTCATCAAATGTCTGTGGGTAAAAGGCACCCAGCGGGCTGCTGCTTTTGCTGAGCTCTCTGGGTGTACTTGGACACCTCTTGGGAAATAAGCCCACCTTTTTGTCTATGGAGGGAGATTAATCCCACTGCGGCTGTAGCAGGAAGAGGCTTACCCACCGCAGGCTGACATGGAGACAGCTGAGCTGGGGGAGCAGTACCCAAGATCTGCTGGTACCCTTTTGGCAGCCCTTTGGAAGTGGGTTTTGCAGGGAGGTGTGCATACAAAAGATGCTCTGTTACTGGTACTGTACCTATAGAACCTGTAAAGACCTACAGAAATAGGATGCCACACCTGGATTTTGTGGAAGTTACTGAAATGAGGGCTCAGCAAGGAGAGATGAGCAGAGGCCAGGCATCCTGGTGCCCCAGATCCGGTTCCTGGCCCTGCTGCCGGGTCCTCAGAAGAATGATCTAACTTTTGGGATGCTGGCAGGTTGTTCTGTTGATTTTGGTAGACTGGCATCTCTGTTAAGCTCTTTGTAAGGGCTGCTCTTGCTAGAGTAACAACTCCGTTGTTACTGTCCTCTCCTGGGGACCACGCAGTAAAACAAGGAGGGAGAAGGCTGTTTTCTCAGCAGGGTCCCTGCAGCCAGAGCTTCCCTGCCCTTCTCTTGTGCTCTTGTGCCACATCCCATCACTGCCTGCATCCTGACAGCTGCTTTCCTACCCCTTCTGCCCCAGCGCAGCCGGCCAAGCACGTTAATTTCTCGGCAGAAGTGTTGCAATAATTAGGCAACTCGTCAGAGGGTTTAGCAGTACTTAACCAGATGTGAAAAGGCTCGTCCCACAGTCCCTGCTTTCTCGCTGGGCTCCAGCCAGCTGCTTTTTCCCGCCTGCTCAGGTTGCCTAGAAAGGGCTGTAGATCTCCCTGCTGCCCAGGCTCCTCTTGCCTCTCTTCTTATGTTAAACACTCATTTGTAAAGGAGAAGGAGGGAGGGTGGAAATCCTGAGGCTGTTTGGGAGAAGAGCAGCAAAGAATTAAAGCAGACACCTGCAGCGCTCAGGCTTGAGACCTCCACCATTAACTCTTCCCAGGGCAGCATCCTTTGGGCTTGTGGCCCTGGCAGGGCTCTACAGCTGGATGCAAGGGCTGGAGAGGGTGGTGGTGCTACCCGGGGCTCTTGATGGCTCCTTGTTATGCATCATATCCATCAAGATATATATGCTTACTAAAATATATATATATATAAATAAAAATGAAGTTTCCATCTCCCTGCCTCAGTTGCCTTCCCTGTGGGGATGATGCTGCTCTCCTGTCCACTGCTCTCTATAAGCATTTATGCACAAGGCAGTATTATTATCACTAACGTGGTTATAAAACGAGGTTGTAGTAAACTGTATTGTATACCTAATCCATATTAATGGGAAAAAAATGTTGGAGACAGGATATTGGCCTGGATGACCCTTGGACTGAGTCATTCTGTCAATTCTTACACTTCTGTTGCAGAGTTTCATAATACACATTGGTATGGTACCTATGCTTAAAAAAATCTATACACAACCTATAGCTTTATAGTCAGAGGGACAAAAGCCAGAAAAAGGGAGCAGACAAGATGGAACAATGATAATGTATTATGCTAGAACTTATTGAAAATCCCAATGCATCTTTTTTTGTGTGTAAATGGTAAATTCTTTCCTATGTTCTGAATTTGTTTCTTAATGTGTGTCACGTACCGGAATAGCAGCATGGACTCAGTCGCAAATACGGTATGTGTTTTATTGTGAGTATTATACTGCATAGCAGAGTGAGGGTGTTGAATATTGCAGTCAGTTATATACAGCTGTAAATGGGAGCTACCTGCTGTTCTGTACACTGCAAGCTGCATATTTATTAGTAAATGCCAGTCTAGGTAAAATGAAAATAAACCAGGAAGCTGTATTAAATGCTTCAAGGTTTAAAACTAGTTCACACCGAGCCCCTGGGATCCCACTGCAGGGAACGGGCCTGCATTTTCCAGCACTAAGTCTTTTCCTTCTGATTTTTCTAGTTCTGCGAATTTGAAAGCCTCTGCTGAGCCTCCCTGCTCATCACTTTGTGGAATAATTCATAAGTGATTCAAAGCAGGGTAAAGATTGGGTTTGGGGCTGGAGGAATTGCAGGTCAGCTCCTCCCCAGCTGCAGCTGGATGTACTGGAGTGGTCTGATGGGTGATGTACTGAGGCCCTTTGGCTGTGTGCATATGTGAGGGCCTCCCACAAGTGTGCGCATGTAGCACAGAGCCACACGTGGTCGATGCCTTCAGCAGAAAGGCAGGGTTAAAAGTGGAAAGCAAACCCGTGTTTTCTGGGGTATCTGCAGGCTTTCCAACTGACAGACGCTTCTCCAGAGATATAGGCATCAGGGCAGAGCACGGCCTCCAAAATGAGCAATGCCTTCTGAAATACCCGAGTGTTTAACCTAGAGGGAGCTCTCTTACATGAAGAATGAGGCTATCGGCGCAGCCTGCCTGAGCGGCTTTTGGAGCGTGTATCTTCAGCAAACTTCTGCCTCCCTCATCCTTGGTTTGCGCTCCTGGGTACCACGTTTCCCTGCGCTGCTGTATGGAGGGCTGGAGAAGTCCTGTGGGTAACTTCTGCACTCCCAGCTCTGCAGGGACCAGAGGTTGCTTCTTGTGGAAGTTGATGGAGATGCTTCTGGCAATAGTAGTGTTTCTTCTGTTTTTCCTGCTCCCAGCAGTGCCATCGCACCTTGCAGATAGGTCATGGCTGTTGGGGTTCCAGGCACATGATCCCTGCTCTGCTGGGAAAAGGAAGGGCTCCTTGGTGAGGAGCAGCCTTTTGCTGGCTGCTAAGTGTGCTGTCAGCAGGCTGATTCACTAAGGAGATATTCATGTGATGGTTGGGGGTGGCTCAGTTGCTCCCTTTGAGTCTCTCCTTTTAAATGCTCCATGTCCCTTCATCCTCAGGGTGGGTCCAGCTGCCTGAATACAAAGCCATGATGTTTTGGGGTTAGAAGAACTGGTATTTCCTATTCTGGAAGCTGGAGATGCTGGTTGCGACACAGATGGATGATGCAAAGGTGCTTCCTAGTGCACAGGCAGATCCAGCTCCAACCTGGTGTGAGTCCTGCAGGTCCTGCTCCTGAAAGGGTCCCAGGGCGACCTATCTCCAGACACTGTGATGCATTAATGAGAGGCGTGAATGAGCTGACAGGGAGCTTATAGCCTTGTGTACCCACCAGAGCAAGGCAGAGGGGATGTGGCTCTCCAGAGGCAGTGATTGTAGTTCTGAACCTCCAGGCCACCCACTGATTTAACAGAGTGAAAGAGAAACTTGCTGAGGCACTGGGGCAGAGGACTTAGAGAGCCAGCAGTGCCTGAAATGTCATTTAAAAAGAGGACTGAATGAATGGTTCCATTTTTTCCTGGCTCCAGAAAGCACCAATCTGAGCCTGAAGGAACAGCTTCATGGTGCAAGGGTCAAATTGAAGGTATCGAGATTGGCGATACTGCTCTGTTCCTCCATCCCATCCCCAGGCATCCCAGGTCCCTGTGGTGGCTGCATTTGCCTAGGCAAATGGCAGTGTTTCTGATGGGCAGCCTCCCTGTCGCTGGCACTGTGCTGATCTGGAGTGAAAAAAAGAACCACCCCATAAAGCAGAAAGGGGAGTGCAGCGCTGAAATCCAACCTACAAGCCAGAGCAGGCTTTCTCAGTTGCATCCCAACCTCTTCTTTGGGGCTTCCTATGCTCCTTGGTGCATCTGTCTTTCTCTCTGTTTTCCTTCCCAAGCTAAGAGGCTTAACAGTCCAGGGGATGGAGCGAACTCCTCTCTCTTTTGCAGCCCCTGCCTTAAGGAGTTTATTGTATGAAGGTGGGCAAGGGGATGGGTGAAGGAGGAGGGCAGAGGTCCTTGTCTCTCTGGCACACTGCTTGCTGAGAGCTATGGTGTTGTCTGTTCTTCAGATGTTCACACAGGCACCCACAGGAACGCAGGACAGATGCCATGCAGTGCTGCCACTGACAGTGGTGCCCCCCATCTGCTCCTTGGACACATCCTTGCTCTCTAGACAAGGGCTGGCTATTGCTTAATCAGCTTCCTTCCTGTCTGTGTTGCCGCTGACCTACCCTGCCCTTCCCCAGCTCTGTGCACCTACCTGACAGCTTGAAAGGATGTAAGGGAAGCTTAGGTGCAGAAAACAGAAAGGCCAGAGTTTCCGCAGGAGAAAGCGGAGCGATGCTGACAGAATCTGTCTGGACAGTTCTTATTGTGGAGTTCACAGAGAGCTCAATTGAGCCTTTCAAATACCTTGACCCTGGTGTGCAGCGTTGGGGTGATCCTTCTGCAGCCCCACTATCCGGGGGTTGGGCTGCTTTAAAAGAGGGCTGCAGAGGGGCAAAGCTGGGAGGGAAATCAAGGACAGATGGAGAAGGGCAGTGCGTATTTTCCTGTGGGTGCTTTTCTTTCTCTTGTTTTGTTGTTGTTGTTGAAGGAAGGAGTTTGGGGAAGGGAAGGGTATGAGTAAGGGTAAGGAGCAGAATGGGGAAGGTGTTTGGAGGGGGTGGGGGGAAGGAGAACTAAAGCACCTTTTAAATCTAATGTTGCAATGAAGGCTTTGCACAAAGTTTCATGCGCCTTCAGTTTGTAGTGTGGTCTGTGGCAAGGACAAGTGTGAGCAGTGGAAGCAGCAGTTGCTTTGATTCAAGCCCCCAATCTGGCTTGAGAAATGCCAGAGGAAAGTAGGTGGCATTGGAACAAGCACTTTTCCTGAGGACTCTTCTCTCTGGATCTCAGATTATGGCCATTCCTTCCTTCCCCCATCCCGCTGTCCTTGCTTTGCTATCTAGCAAACCATACCTGAGTTTCTATCCTTCCCTTTTCCAAGTTGGTGCAAGGAGATTCTGGGAGGCAGCTAATTACAAGGATATCTCCCCTGTACTTCTTATGGGGGTTGCTGTGGGAAAGAGAGAGCAGAGTGAGAAGGCACACTTGGCTTTGGGGTCTCAGCAAGTGTTCCTGTATATTAATAATGCCCACACCTCACCCCATCCCATTCCTGTGTTTAACAGGAAGATGCACAATTTGGTACAACTCTCACGAAACTCAACTCTGAGGGCCTGTCCAAGTGTGTTAGAAAAAACAACTCATTACTCTAATGGTTAGCTGTAAAGAAGCCTCTTAACTCTAGGGAGCAAGGAGGAGGCTCAATGTGGTGTCCTTCAGGGCTACTTCCCATATACTGGAGTGGCAGCCCTTGCGAAGCCTGAAGCACTTGCGATTAGATGTAAACTCCTGCAGTGAGAGGTCTAGATGCCCAAGTTGTGCATTGGTTTGATGCTTGTCCCATGGGCTGTGGCTGTTCACCGGCTATGAATGTCCTCATGCAGCAGAAATACTCCATCTCCTCTTCCTCTCTCCCCTGTGGTCCCAAGTCCAGCAGGTATAAGTGGTTCAAGGGCCTGGTACAGCAGCCTTTTTATTCTGCACCCAAGTTTCTTGACAGTGAGTTTCCTGCAGGTCTCTGCTCTTTGCTCGGTGCAAGCAGCCCTCCTTATGTGCTTGACCTTGGACAGAGTTAGCTTTAGTTTTGAGCCCCAGGGAAGGTGGATGGCTCCCCAGGAGCAAAGCAGGTCCTGTGCCTTCCATAGGGAATGCAGAGGTAGCTTTAGGGGGTGCTGATTTCTCATCAGTATTTCCCACCAGTTTGGACTGAAACGCTTTGGCTCCTGAAGAATTCCTGTGAACCTGAAAGGGTTAAAAACCCTGACACTTCTGAGTTGTACCTCACATGATCTTCCCCTTTACCTCCTTCCACTCATTCACCAGTCAGAGGAGAGCATTAGCCCGAGATGCTGCAGGTGTACAAACCCAGGCTGATTTATGTTAAATGAATTCGTGGTGCTCCGTGTTTTCACCAGTGGCTGTCTCACTGTTCATGTCATGGGGATGAGAAACAAACTGCTCTGCTGTCCCATGAGACACTGCCTTTATACCTAAAGATATTAACAGTGCCGAGAAAACCTGGGGCAGCAGCCTGTAGGGAAAATGAGAAAGATTTAAAACCCACAGCACGTAAAATGTGAATGGCTCAGGACACTGGGGTTGGGTGCTGGAGCCTTGGAGATGATGGGATTGTCTGTAGGAAATGAGAGCAGGGATGACAGCGCTAGGATGGGCGATTGCTGTCACAGCCTAAGAATGCTTTCAAGACGCAATTCTGGACCTTTGGTAGCTCAAATGAAGTAATGATAGTCTTACACATATGTGTTGTGTGTCCTTAAAAAGCCTGTACCCCAAGATGAGGAGGCAGGTAGGGGATGGTGAGAAAGGCAAGCAGGAGAAGAAAGGCTCTCTTCTCCCTCCAAGGCTATCCTGACTTAGAGCAGCCCTAAGCTGGCATCAGCTCTTTTCCCCAGGGCAGATGGGTGATGATCAGCTGCACAGCCATGCTCTGTCCCAGGCAGGATGGATGCATTTTCAGCTCTTACCTAGACTTTAAACTGAAAAGGTCCTTGCTTGGTAAGTCAGCAGCGATGTAACTTTTGCTTGCAAACTTCAGGCTTGATTTAAACAAGAGCAGCATTTTAAAAATGAATCCTTCTTCTGCTTCCCATGGATACACCAGGTAGGATGTGCTCAATGCCGGCTTAATGCTCAGGTTTAAAGAGATCATTTTGTCCAAAGCCACCCTTCTATAGGAGCCTGTAATTAGCAATTGAAGCATAAAAAATATTTCCATCGAGTGACTCCTAAATAAATGCTTGTCACTGCTGATCAGAGTTGGTTTATTTCCATGTGTGTTTCCCTTCCCTCTTTTTTTGTATAACTTACGGCCCTGTAAACGCTCAGCAGCTGTTAATATGATTCTGTCGATACGTTTACCATGGTGATTTGGCTATATTTGGCGAGCGTGTGAAGAAATCACTCACTGGTTAGAAGGAGGAAAGACAAGCTGTCGATATCAAGGGAGAAATGCTAATAACCCCGGTGACAAATCATTCCTGGGAATCTCAAAGGGTTAAAAGCACTTCCCGGAGAGAGGGGCCTTGGCGAGTGAAGGTGACTCATCCGGAGCTGCAGACACCAGCTGTCATCTCCAGCTCCTCCTGTGCTTAATCACTTCACTTTTCTAAAGAAATATTTTGTTCTAATTCAAACAGACCCGGGCTTGTTTGGTTTTTATGAATTATTTACTGGTGAGGAGGACCTCTTGAGGTATCTATCTTCATCGGAAATGAGCGGACCCTCAGAGCCTGCTGCAGCACTTTAAAGCACACGGCCCCCTCCAGGATGAGCCTTGTTGGTTCTTTAACATGCACTTAAAATACAGAATCAACCCTAGAAAGTCACCTCTGGCGCTTGGATCCATACTGGAGGGAACGCATGCCTCATCTAGGTGCTCTTTGAAAGACATCCCTGCCCATATAGGGGTGATGCTCCTGGTGACCCCGTGCCTCCAGGTTCCCAGCATGGAGGTGGAGATGTGCCCCCATTCCTGATGTGCTCCCAGATGCTTTCCCATAGCAAGCATGCCCTCACCATGCACAAAGCAAGTGCATGAAGGGTCTTATGAGTGCCGCTGACCCCCCCTCTGGGCACTGACACCCTCCAGCTCCAGGTGATGATTCCATTATTTAATAAACCCATGACCAAATTCCACGTGGCTGTTCCTGACTCTTTGCACATTTATAGCTCTTCCAGTGGCAAGAGGAGCCCGTGTGATATTTTGCAGTCCCAAAAGGTCTGATCCAGCAGCCATGGAAGCAAATAAATGGAAAAATTTGCACTGACTGGACTGGGCATCAGATTAGTCCCTAAATATTGGTTGATCTGCTTTGGGGTTATGACAGACAAATATTGCCCCAAGGTTACTGCTGCAGGAATAATCGATCTACTTGTCCTGGGTATGTCTAGGCTGCCTATTGTCACTGTAATATCTAAGTGACTGTTACCTCCCAGGAAGAGCATGCCTGACCAAACAAGTTGCCTTTTCTTTGTGTGGTCTGAGACCAGGGAGTGCAGTTTTCAGTGTCTTTAAGATCATTTCTATTTGGTGCTTATCTGCTCCACAGGATATTACTACTTGACTGCAATGTCCTTACTACCTACTTCTTATATTTAATTTAGAATTCTGGTTTTTTTTTTTAAATTTGCTTTTTTACTAAATAACTAACATGATCTGTAAGTAAATGACTTGGTCCTCAACACAATTTAGACAAAGTGTCTTGAGTGTGATTTAGCTTGAGTGGCGTAAGATGCAGGCTTATATGAGCTTCAAAATGACAGAAAAGATAATCCCATCAGGCAGTCTGTAAAACAGAACAAGCCTGGAGAGAGGTTTCCTTGTATACAATTACACTTAGAGACACAGGATGAGAAGGAGGGGGATTTGGGACATGAAGAGGCTGGAAGAGGCAGCTGGTTGTCTCCTCGACACCTATTTGCACTAAGGCCCCTTCATGCAAGCCACTGCAGCCCAGGGAGGCTGGAAGGAGGATGGGCACAGCCCCTGTTGGGGCATCTCTGGTGCCCCAATAGCGTGCAACCACTTTGGGTATGGCCAAAGGGCTTTGCACCAACGCTGGCTGCAGGCACTGGTATATCCCAGATCTGCTGGGAGTGCAATAGGAGCATAGTGCAGTGCAGCCTTTGCCCCATCCCTTGGATTATGTGCAATGGGGCATATTTTAGCCTCAGTTCATGGCTGCTCTTGTGTGAACCAGGAGCCTGCAGCTTGCCAGCTGCCCCTGGACACAAAAGTGCCCGAAAGTCTCCTTTGTGCCCCATTTCTGTTTGGAGAATGGGAACATCCCCTGGCAAATAGGACACATGAAAGCGATGCCTTTACTAAAGTCAACAATGTATTCACTTTTGGTTCCTCCCTTCTTTTTCCTTATCCTTGCAGAAGACCCTTTAAGCAACACTTTTGAAGGGGTATTTCTGATACACAAAACTTATTCCTGCCTCCTTCCATCCCTCCTCCCTCCAGCTCACACGACCTGCTGGGTTTCCTCTCTCCTTCCCTCCCCATGCAAAGATAAGACATGTGGGGTAAGATGTTTGTGCCATATTCATTAGTGACGAGCAAGTTAGCAGAATTGAGGGCGACTTTGGGATTTTTGCCATTTCCTACGAATTCTACAATCCTGCTGTTTACAAAGCAGCAGCTGGGGGAAAGAACAAGATACAACCACTGAGGTTCACTTCTGAGCCAGTTCCTTGCCTTTTTTCCTGTTCAAATTCCTGACTCCATGTTGATTTTCTTGAGATCGTGTTTATTTAATTCAGGATAATAATCTTCCAAATATACCCTAAAATTATATAGCCGTATAAATCCTGCCATAACATATTCAGTAAAACTGTCAGGTGCTCATTCTTAATGTAAAGTGAGACCTTTTCATTTTCATCCAGTCAGTTAGCACTAAATTAACTCCTTGGAACCGGCTCAGAGTCATTCATTTGAGTAAATACCCTAGTTATTTATTGAATATACAGCATTGCTGGAAGTGAGTGGCTCCTGTCCTTATCCCAGCTCCAACACTGGTTGGCCAGGATGCTTAAAACTTCAGTAACACCCACGCAAACATTCATTTTGTTCTTAATTTCAGTGCAGCCGTGAGCTGATTCCCAATGATGGGTTCAAGCCACGGCTAGGCTGCAAGCAGGCTTCGGATGTGCTTCTTCAGCAGCAGCCCAGAAGCAGGAATTGTCCCATGCTGTCTTGAGTGCTCAGGGATGCAGACAGGAACTATGGCATGGCATGAAGCTGAGGATGCTCTGTCAGGGGACTGAGCCCCTTGAAGGTGGACTCTGATCAGCTGGACTGGTTCTGTCTGCCTTGGTCACCTCATCTCAGAGCACCTTTTCTAAGTGACTCTTGTTCCCAACCTTTTTGATTCCTAACCAGGACTATTCCTATTCCTAACTATTCTATGATTCTAGAGCAGGTCACCTCCCTCTAAGAACTGGTATGAACACTTCAGGACCTCTCTCTCATCCTCTTGGGATGGAAAGGCGCCAGCAGGTGTGGGAGAGGTCTGCTGTGGTGTTCCTCATGTGTGGCTGTTTGGAAGAATCATTCAGACTCATGTTGAAGTCCCATAAGGGCTGTCATGGAGATAGAGACCCTTAAAGAGCTTCAGCTCATCCTTCAATAGAGTGATTTTATGGAGTGCCTGATCTGCTACAGCTTCTTCTCCACCTCCAGAGAGTATAGGGCCCTTCTTCTACTCCTCTTCATCCCTCCTCCGGCTGCCAGGCCAGTGGGGAGCATGAATGGTCAGCAGGCAGCTCTCCCAGAGCCTGCCATGAAACAAAATGGAAATTAAAGCACTGCCTGCAGGGCATTCCCAGGAGGACTCAGATATTTTATCAGCACACCCTGTTTAGATGTGCAGTCCCATGACAGAGCAGGAGGGAGAGGTGAACTTCTTTCCTTGCATCCCTGAAAACATGGTGGAAGTACTTCCAGAGATGCCCTGGCATTCAGTCCAAGGTCTGGGAAGAACAGGCTCTGCCAGGGTCAGGGAAACAACTTCCTTCTCCTGGACCTGAAGAAAGAGCTTTGCTTGCAGCCCTGAGTTCAGCCTGCCAAACACAGAAGCCAAATAAAAACAAATGAATCAATGAATCAAATCCTGACTGTCCGGAACCAGGCTGCAAGGAGACACACTCATCCTGCTCTTCTGGGAGATCAAATTCACTACACAGATCAAAGGAAGAAGAGGAAAAGCTCTTCAAAAGTCAGGAAACAAAATCGCCTTGGCCTTCCTTTAAAGAAGGAAAGTTACTGGATTGCAGCCTAAAAGGACCAGAGGAGAAAGCATCAAAGGGAAGCTCTTAGTCACATGTGGCTCTGTGAAAGGTGAGGTCGCCAGGTACTAGATGTCCAGTTTGGTCTGAGAGACTTTAGCTCTCAAGGAGCCGTCTCTTATCCTGCCCACAGGAGCTCTGCATCTCCCTCCCCTAGAAATAAAGGAGATTAGAGTAAGAGAAAAAGAAATGGAAAAGCTCACCAGCTTTATTCATAAATTCTTCATAGTTCTGCAGAAAATAGAGGGCTTTTCCCTTCCTTAGTTCTTCTTGTTGATGCCCGTTGCAGCTATAGCCTACCTGTGATGGTAAGGGTGGTCAGATCCATCTCTCCTTAGGAGGGTGAAAGAGACATTCACCCTTATTTGAGGGTAGTGAGTCAGGAGGGAATTGCAGGTTGAGAAGTAGGAAGATGCGCCAACTGCAGATAAGGCAAGAAGTTCAGAGCTTAAACTGAAGCCTTTCTTATTTTCTAGTGTGAGGGTGACAGAGCAAGGCAATAAAGCTTTCAAGGGAGTGGGAAGCACTGATAGGTTTCTGGAGCAAATTAAACAGAATTATTTCAGGAATGTGTTCAATTTAGCTGTTTCTGCTTCTGGACAGAGAGAAGCAGATAACCTCCTGCTCACCCTTCCTACTTCTGCATGATTTTGTGATTGTCCAGGTACCACATTCCCACTGTTGTGCAGACACCAAGTGTGGAGCATTGGGAGCTCTCCTGGAAATGTACTCCAGTTTCTGTGGGAGCTCAATACGGAGGTATGCTGTTGGGCAGGGAGATGCTTTAATAAATCAGAGGCACGGCAGATGAAAGCACAGGATCAGAAGCTGGCAGCAAAAATGGTTCCATGTAAGTTGATGAGCACATGGACAATTGAAGGAAGGGAGAAAGCAGTGCCCCCCCCCCCAGAGTAAAAGGAAAGAAGATGCAAAAGGGAAAGGTGTGAACCCATTGTGCCAGGATTGGAAGCAGGGGGTGTAGCTGGAGAGATGGTCCTTATACCTTTCAAGTACAGGAGCTGAAGGAGTATGATGAACCCAGACATCTAGCTGCATCACCTGTCCGAAGGACTCACAAAATCAAAGCTGCGGTATATGCCTGAGGAGGACTACCTGTTCATAGGACCCCAGGTTTCAGCTAAGAGGAGGCCAGGATTTGATATGGAGGATGCTGAAGTGTTTTACCTCTGTTTTCTTAGTCTGGCTGACCCAGGGTGATTTTGATGCCTAGCTGGGATTTTGTGTAGTTTGTTTTGGGTTAGTATATACACATTGTTTAGCGTTTAAAGGTTACCTGGCTTACAGAATTTACTTCTGCATTGATTGACTGGTCTGTTCTGCCTTGTTGCTGGAGATGAGAAGGAATGGAGAAAAACATTCCCCATTCCCCCACCAAACTGGAGTACTTTTCCCTATGGATGGCTGGAGGTTTTCTTCCAGCATTTTCTACTGCTACCATCTTGCTATGTGCAAACACACACACAAGGCATAGGCTTCTTTCAGTATTGCAGGATACACTTGAAGCTCACATTTCCACACTGCTTTATATTTCAGCAGTGCAATTTATGCGTCTGGGTTATGTGCAGCAAGGTTTTAGAAAAGCCAGCAATAATCCATGTGATTCTTTTGAGACAGGTATGGGGGGTGGGAAGGCAGATCAGAGACAACAGGAAGATGCTCTGCTTAATGGTAGCCTGAGAATGTCCCTGCCACCACTACTGCTGCAGAGAGCAAAGCTGGGAGCAGACGTGTTAGCAGACAGACCATGTATGTTCATCCACTGGAAGGTGCTGTACTTTGGGGGATTGCTGTACAATGGAACTGTGACAATAGCAGTTGCAGGTTTTCTACTCTTAGAATGAGTGAAGGGCTCCTTGCTACCCCAGGTACTTTCTACTAGCAGTGGGTGCCTTTGATCCTGCCAAGAAATATGTGTTGGCCACAAAAAGCGTGCTTGTGATGCTGCTGTCATATCTCCACTGGTCCCTTTGCTGTGTTTATTGATATCCACATTCCTCCATTTTAGTGTTTTGGCAATCATGGTGATAAACAGCACCATAACAATGCCCTGTGGGTATCTCGACCCCTGTGCTGTCAGGTCCTGCTTAAATACCTGTGCTGCAGAGAATCTCCAGATGGGAGCTAGTTTGAGGCTGCCCCCAGCACACAGCACCTCTGGAGGTCATGGTCCAAGGAAGCAGGTGGGCAGCAGGCACGAAGTTCTGCCTCTCATCTTTCACTCTCTCCGTAGAGCACTGGAAAGCACAAATTCTGTTGAGATTAAGTTATAATTTAAGGCAGTGAACATGTGCTCTGCTGGCGGCTATAAAGATTCAAATCATAAAGTTTTACAGTGGAATGGTTTCTGTAAAAGCATCGTTAGAAAGGGGGAATCGTGCCTTTAATTCTTATGACTTATGGGGCTGCCTGGTTTGCTTTGGTTTTAGTGGTGCTTGGTGTGACATGGGGTGGGGTCCCCACCCCATCTTTCCATTTAAAGTCCAGCCTTTCTTCCCCAGGGCTCTGCTGTTCCAGTGCCTTGAGAAGGACTGGAGACATTGCAGCTTTCTGTGTTCACCCCAACCATGGATGAGTTTTGGGACTAAGAATGTATGCAGGGCTTCTAGCCTGTTGGACCAGCAGGGAGAAAGATGATCTGATGTGTGCTGCATAGTCATGGTATGGAGTTGAGGGGAATGCAGGCTGAGATACAAGTATCTCTCATAATGGTTGGACTTGATGATCTTAAAGGTCTTTTCCAACCTAGCTGACTCTGATTCTGTCTTGAGCATGTTGAAAATGCCTAGCCAAACCATCAGTGTAGGGTTAGGGTTGGGTTAGTCAACCTGAGGCTTGCGAAGCTATTGAATATCCTTACAAAGGATGGGTTATCTTCCTGCTCTTTTAGACTTTGAAACCAAATTGTGGCTTGTCATGTCCCCTAACACCAATCAGTGTCCAAAAGGTAGCACCACCACAAGTTTGTGCAGATTGCAGGGTAGTGTTCTCTGTCTCTAATGTCTTTGCACTGGTAGTGTTGGTGTGGAGACCCAATTGCTTGGGCTTTGGAAGTGGCCTGACACAGATGGTGAAAATCTGCAGCTGCTGCGCAAAAGGCAAATGAATTAAAACATAATATGAATAATACAGTCAATACAGCAGCCATGAGTTGTTTATTTTTATGTTAAATTCAATGCATTTTTGTCACCCTCATATTTTGAGTGATCAATAGGCCAAAGATTTTTATATTAACAATACTCAGCTGCATTGTAGAAGCGGGGGGAAGTGCAAGGTTTTGGCAGCTGGATAGGCGCATAAGGTTTTTGTCACCTCTTTGGGACACATGGAGAGCAGTTTGAGATTATGAATAAGCATCCGAGATACATATATTTGCTGAAAGATCAGCAGTTAAATTGTTAACAGTATTCCCATCTCAATGGTTACCTCCAGCTCCCTGAATTAGCACCCCACTGGGGTGACTTGACTACGTCAGACCTTGCCATGTGGTTATAGCAAGATCTTTACAGGGGGAGGAACATACCAGTGGTGTGATGATACTCTGTTCATCTTTCAGTTTTGTTTATAAATTAAAGCACAGGAACTTATTCTTAATGAAAATTGAGATCAGTGGTGCAGGTGGCACTTGTGGAATATTTAGAGCTTTAACCCCAGGTCTCTGGCCTGCTGAGCTTTGCAGCTGGACTGCCATTGCAGAGCTTGCTTGGGTGAAACTGAAAGGGGAATTTAGCTCAGCCTTAAGTTGGCTGGGTTTAAAATGGGGGAGCTTTATGTCTAAGTCTTGGGATTTTATGCTATTCTGGCAAAAAGCTGGAATAGAGCATGGGGAGATAGGCACTTCCCAGCTTTCATCTGCAAAATGGAGGAGCAGACGGCTAGCTGAGGTGCTGTCAGTATCTTATAGATGGAAAGAAGGCATCTAATCTGTTCCACTGGGTGGTGGAAGTGACTTCCCAGCTTTGGCTGGCAACTGGTGGCTGGCAATATTGCCTTTAAAGCTGAGTGTCACGGGATTAGGTTGAGTCCTGTGGCATTATGGCCAAGTCTTGTTCTGCTTTTGAATCCTCCCTTTGCCGAGCCCATAGATCAGCTCAGCTCAGGCTGTGCAGTGGCAGTAACCCAGCATTATTGAACCTGTCCTCCTCGCTCTCCCAGGCAGTCACACGTGCGTCCAGCCAAATTTGCAGGACTCAGCAGCGGACAGCCCGGGCCCCACTTACTCAGAGGAGCAGATCAATAACAGAGGCGAGTGATAGATGAGTAGAGTTAGGGATGGATAATCTGCTGAATTTACATGACCCAGGGTGGTCCAGGGCTTTGCTGGGAGACTTTCAATAGGAGACAGAAGTTGCCTTAGTTTCCAGCTGCTGACTGCATTTTAAAAAACATTGCTGTTTGGGTGGGTGGAGGAAGCTGACAATTGTGAGCAGAGAGTAAAGAGCGGCATGTTCACTGCCTGCATCCATCCCCCTGGCCCTGCTCAGGGGCAGCCAAACTAGCACTGCGGGAATGGGAACGCACAGTGTCATCCACCTATTTGCCAGTGCCATCAGGCTCCATATCACAGTGGAATTTCAGGGAAGAAGGAAATGCTGGCAGGATTGGCAGGAGATGCTTTGACATAGCATCTAGATATTCAGCATATGTATTAAATTGGCCATGCCAGCTCACTTGGTAAGAAGCAGAGGGTTTCAGTCTGAAAACGCTGTATTTTCAGGACCTGGTTAGCAAAACACGTCATAAAAACAAGCACTAGCTGGTAGAAAAGGGAAGTAAAAAGCTCTGCTTTTAAATAGTAATAATTAAAAAAGACTCCAGCTTCAGTCCCATTGGTATTGGAGAGTGGAGTTTTAGTGCTTAATCCTGTAAGACCTTGCTAAATGCCTTCTGCCATGAGAACAGAGCATATGCCAATGACCGGCTTTTGGGGAGGAAACTTCCCTTGAATTGAAGCTGCCCTGCAACTGTTTACAGTGGTGTCTTCCTTTTGTCTTCTTTCGTTTGATCTTTCACAGAAGCATCTGGTCTTGCCTTTGCTGAAGACACCACACTGGGCTGGAAGGACCACAGGTCACTTCTGCCCACAAGTGACAGCTCTGGTGCCCATAAAACTATAACCTTCCTGCTGGCTGGAGTGCGCTGCTGACAGACCAGCACACTTTGATTTAGGTGCTTTAACTTCTCCTATAATGTGTCTGTGTCATTTGGTCTCAGATTCAGCTTTTGGTAAAAACAATGTTTACGACTCCTCAAAACAACCAACACCCCCCCAAACCCCAAACAAACAGTAATTTGTGCAAATATGTACACCAATCCTTTACAAATCAACTTTCCTCTTTCCCTTTTATCTGCTCATTTCAGAGCTCAGGCCTTGCAGTATTCAGTTTTTGCGTAAAGCTCTGACAGATAAAGCACTGAAGAACAACTGGAAGTAAAAGTGAGGGGAGGAAAGCTGTTCTCAATATGCAGACTGATAGAAATGCCCAGATTCCTGATAGGAGAAAGTAAAATAGATTTTCATGATTCTTCCCAGTGCAACAATCACAAAAGTTCTTAAAAAAACAAACAAACAAACAAAAAAAGAGATACTATTTTTATAAAAAACACATCTGATTTTAATCCAAGTATGTCTCTTGATTGTTTTACTGAATTAGATCCTGATCCTACAGTTAGATCTATTTTGGATGCAGCTGACTGAGAATCACCTTACTCCCTCTGATACCAGGAGGCCTTTGCTGCCCGTAGAGTTTTTCCTCTGTATACCCAGCTGCAGAGTTGATGCCTTGCCATGAAATGGTCCTCTTCTGCATGAAGATGCCTTTCTGCAGGTAGAGCTGGTGTTGTAGGGTGAGAGCAGTGCTGGAAAGAAGGCAGGACACTGCAGGCTGCCATGCATTGTGATGTTGTGCATGTGCTGATGTTCTGCAGGGATGGCTGTGGGGATGGAGAGTTCTTGACTGGACATGCCCTGCAGCTCTGTAAATCATCTGTTTGGGCAGCTGCGCTGGGCTCCACAGCATCCCCTGTGAGGCCATGGTTCAGTGACTGAAAGGAGAATCCTGTAGGGGAGAAAAGAGCTGTGCAAGTGTATGGGAGTTCACAGGAGAGCAGTGGTGCCCAGGAGTACTCATAATGGTGTGGGTAAAACATGTGCCCTCCAGAAAAAGCAGTTGTGTTGCTACCAAAGCTCTCTGTAGAGAAGGTCTATATGTGAATAGACCCCTTCAGCACCTTTGGTTGCCTCTGTTTTCTTCCAAGCAAGAGGCAGGAGCAGCGCTGAGAGCCCAGCGTGGATGCATAAGCCCATAGCAGCAAGTGTGGGTGCAAAAAGCAGGGGTAGCTCAGCAGTGGCAGATATGCTCATGCCACAGCAAATCTGTGTTGCACTGGTGCTGTGGGCATCTTTGAGCAGGAATAGGCTGTTCTACCAGACAAATTGTATTTAAGGCAAAGAAGTTTTCAAAAAGCAAAACTTCATTTTTCAAACAATTCTGTGTAGCAGTGAGGAAGGGGTGTTCCTCACATCTCCCTCTTCTCTCTGCACGTAACGTACATATACATGGGCATATCCGTATACAAGCACAGCATGCATGTTCTTCTGTACAATCACAGGCATGTACATAACTGGACATGGGTATATGCACCCAGACAGGGGCCTTTGTACATTTGTGTTTACTGAGAGGGATTAATAAAGGGCAAAGTTCCCTCTGCTTTCTACTTCCTGGCACTTCAGGGAGAAAAAAGTCCTGCCGTAGCCTCAGTAAAATGAGTGAATAACTTAAAGGAAAAAGAAGTAATATCCAAGATTGCTCCAGTTAAGGAATTAGCCTGCCTTGCTCTGCAATAAAGCTCTTCTCCCTCTCTCCCTGTCAGTCCTGTGGCACCCTCCCTGCTCCGTGTTTTAATTCTAGTCTCTAATCTCAGCAGCTCCTGTGATAAATTAATTGTAATGATAGAGGCCCCAGTTACGAGGTCTGCACCGTTTGCTTGTAATCTGAGCGACAGGTTTAGGGCCTGCTTTATTTAAGATGCGAGGGTAATTACATGGGAGTTAGCATATGCAGGCAGGGAGATATGATTCATTCTCCCAGCGACGGCCATGACACAGCTGTTTGTCGGATAAAATAGAGGAACCGTGTTGTTACAAAATGTTCCCCTTATTATACCTCATTAAAAACAAGGCTGCGATAAGTCAGACCTGGCAATGAATAAAATGTATTGCCCCCTGTAAAAGCTGATAGGAGAGAAAGAGGATCTTCCAAGCATCCTCAGGTCATTTATTTATTTTTGTTCCCTTTCACACTCCCTCTCCTTTCTTTCCCCCTGTTTTTCTGCATTGCACTGGCTGCTGGAGGAAAGAAAAGCTGTGTTTTCTCTTGCTTTCTGTTCTTTCTTTTCTTCTTTCTTCCTTTCTTTGAACCTGCCTATGCCCTCCCCTTCTGGGAGCCATCGCAGATAAGGCAGAGTTGGGCCAACGGCAATTAGCAAAGCCTTTTGCAGGGAACAAAAGAGGAGATTTGTTCCCATCGGCCTAACACGAGCTGTGCCTCTTCACCTTGCCTGAATGCAACAGGCTGAGGGAGATGGGAAGCTCCATCTCCAGCCATGGGGGCCGGGGCATTCCCAGACAAGTTATTTAAACAATAATAATAATAAAAAAAACAACAAAATGATACAAAATTATTCCTTTCAGGAGAGAAAAAAGTGGTTTTCTTTCCCTTCCTTTCTAAATAAACCTAGAAGTGAAAAGTGATTCTTGCCCTTTTTTCATCTGCAGGAAAACAGTGGAAGTTTAAACAATAAAACCCAAAAGTAGGTGAGAAGGCCACAAACGACTTCTGAGAGCCCCATCAGGGTGAGATGTATAGAAAGGGTCTCTCTGAACAGGCATGCTGGAGCAGATGCATAAATCCTTTGCCTCAGAGAGTGCTTGGGCGGGGAGTTCAAAGGATGGCTTTCACTCTTTCACCAGCGGTTTTTCCTTTGCACACACTTTAAGCTGTCAGACTCTGTGGGCTGCAAGCATTCCTGCTTACTTATTTATAGTTTTGCCACCCTAAGGATACAACGTTGACTTTTGTTCTATTTATTTATTATTATTCCAGGGAAGATAGAGCAGTTTTAAAGTAGTAGGAGCAGTACGAGGTCCTGCCCGCTCTCGGAGGGCTGTCATTTGGGTGAGAGGCACCAACCAACTCAAGCAAAGCTCCAGGCAGGCAGCTGTGGCCTTTTGGAGCTGTTTGTATGGGCTGCATTAAACCAAATGACGTGTGTCCTGGTTTTCCTAACAATTTTTTTGTTGTTGAACTCTGATCAATACGTTCAGCTGCCTCTTCTCAGGCCATTTGCCTCTCTCTTGCGTATGTTGCTCTTTTCTTCCCACAATAGCTGAGGTGAATGAATAAGGCTGATTGATAGATTGGCTGGTTTATTTTTAACTTAAGCTACAGAGGGAGTTTTATAAAAGCGTCATAATTTCTCTCTGGATGGATATTTAAGTTATAAACACTGTAACATTTGACTAACAAGATATTGAGCTGCATTCGATTTAAAAATTAGACGCAGTATCTTAGAAATAACTTTGCGAAGCACCAGTGAATTAGTCACCTTTTAGGTTTGCTCCCTTGAGAATAGGTCCTGTTTGTAAAAATGTGTATCTGGATTGCATCCAAAACACCAGATCTGAGCCAGGGAGAGGCTGAGATTGCATATTAGGAGTAAATTCTTCACAAAGAGCGTTCTCAAGCATTGGCACAGGCTGCCCAGGGAAGTGGTGGAGTCACCATTCTGGAGATACTGAAAAGACATATAGTTGTGACACTTGGGAACATGGTAGACATGGCAGTGTTGGGTCTACAGTTGGACTTGATGATATTAGTGAACTCTTCCAACCTAAAAGATTCTATGATTTTTGGAAGGATAAGTCATTGCCCACCTGGGCCTCCCTGCTTTACCCAGGTCTTGTGTTGCCATGTGGCTGGTGTTGGGTGTTAGTGGGCTCAGAAGTGACAGGGACAGCAGAATGCATTGTAATACCATGGGCTATCACCATGCTAGTAAACCAATTAGGGACTTAAGATGTCAGAGCCAGCATCCTGGGCAAAGAAGACCATATCCCAAGGTGTATCCTGTGTTGATGTCCTGTTGTTGCTCATGGCTTCTCCCATGCCACTCAGAAGATGTATAGGACTGCCAGGTCTTGCCTCTAGTGGTAGTATTTTAGTGGAAAAAGTGATTTCTGGGTTCAGGGCAGTAGCAGCTCATGGCAATAAAGGCAGTCCTCCATGGTGTCATGGACCTTCTGGGCTTTATAAACCCCTTTTAGCTTTGGGGAGATCAGTGCCATGCACTAGTAAAGAGCCTGTCTCATTTAAATCTTACTCTTAGGATATGGGGTGTAAAGATGAGGAGGTCTCTCAAGATAAAATGTCCCAGGCAGATGTGTCCAAATGCAGGAATCTACAGCATTGCCATGGATGGCAATGGTGCTGCAAGTTTCAGGAGGAGACTAGTACATTTTGAAGGCTGGTGTTGGAAGGCTGGGAAGAAATCGGGTGCAGGGTAGGCCACACTTGGGCAGTCTTACCCAAATCCCTGTGTTAGTCACACTTCTCAGACTGGCTTGCTTCTCCCCTCACCTCCTCTTTCCACTTCCATATTGATCCTCTGCACCAGCTCTCCTTTCTGAGTAGATTCTGTGTACAGGGATGTAATGAAGTGTCTTATTTCCAAATACAATCCAAAGCAAGCAGCAGTAATGGTTTGCAGATTCAACCACTCCCATACTGGTAATTCACTAAAATAAAAACTTAATTAAGCCAGGCTCACTCAAAGGTTTTGCATAATTTAGTAGTCTGTCTTGGATTGCCAAGGAGCTGTACAGGCAGGGAGCTGAGTCAGAAGCTGGGTCTGCCATCAGCTCTGGAGTCAGAGCTGTTGGCACTTTGTACATTTGATTCTTTCCGCTTGTAAGAGCTCAGAGCAGTTTGAAGGAGTGAGCTGGAACCACTGCCTGCCTTCTACTGATGGGGAAAGCAAGGTCCAGAGAAGAGCATCTCCTGTCCAGGTTGTTGCTGTGAGCAGCAGTAGAGGAAAACCTGATGTCTGCGCTCTCTCATCACTGTTTATGCATCCTATCATAGAATCATAGAGTATCAGTCATTCTCAAGATTTTTTAAAATGGATTAGATTTTTTAAAATGGATTATACACAGTAGCAGCATCTGAACAAGGACATGTCTCTGCTGAGGGATGAAACTTGCATTTTAAGGGCACATGTTGGTGGAGTATGTCACCTTTGGGAACAAGACCACTCAGTGCCACTTAGGGGTGGCATCTTGAGTATCTGCAGTCAGGTCATGGTGATGGTACCCATATGACTTTGTGCTGTGGATTAGGGCTCCTTTTCAGGAGAGCACAGGGCAGGGAGGAGATCAGCTTCCAAAGATATTTTGGAAGATCAAGGATCTTTGAAAGGAAAAGGACAAATGGAAGGAGAAATGGAAAGGAAAACTGGAAAGGCTCAAAGTGTCATAATGGAGCAGCAGCAGAGGTCCTGGGGGGCACGTAGGAGCATAGATGGAAATAGATGGAATTGATGGGCTGCTGTCACTGCGTGTTAGGCTGTGCTGTCTGTCTTCACCCTATCACCCCCCCCCTCAAGCCCCCCCCCCGAGATGCCTGCAAGAGCCTGCTGTTGAACTGGGAAGAAATCAAGGAATCTTTGTAACCACAGCTACTTGGTCTCTTTTCTTTATTCTATAAAGGAAAAGGACAAGTTTCATCACTGGATGCTCTGCTGCCTCTGAGAAATCTCTGGAGAGACTCGGTGGTAGAAATGCCAAGCCCTCTTTCTGCTCCTGGGAAATGGCATTGGTACAAGCACCACTGTGGGAGGTTTAGCAGAAAAGCTGGTGGCTGATGCCTGAAAACCACAGCTTAGTGCTGTTTTCCTCTTCTTCTGGGTGCAGGTACCCTGCTGCATCGAACACCCCACAGCACCCCTGTGGAGAAGTTTGAGCATTAAAATCTATCTATGTGTGTTGTCCCACCGGCCACATGGGGACAGCTGACGGGGACTGCCCAGGTGGGTCAGCATCAGGAGGTTTTGAAGCCCAACACGGCAGTAGGAATGTTGCTGCCCTTCTAAAGCCTCTGAGAGACACTGTCTTAGCTGCAATGGGTGGATGAGCTAGTGGAGTTGGCTTCCTACACAGTCAGGCATGAGTGGGGCTTACAGAGAAGATGTCTCCTTTGTGAGCGGAATACAGAACTAGGGAGAGCGTTTGAGAGCCACTGTTTGGCTGAAGATGCGTAGAAGGGAGCTCACCTCAAAATGAGGACCCTGAAAAGCCTCCCTCAAAGGGAAGGGAGTTTCAGAGCTCAGTGTCTGGACCATCCACACTGAATGGGACACCCAGCACTGGCACCGAGGGGTGGGACATCAGCTACTTGAGAGGTTAAGGATCACCCAGAAGATGCTGGCTCAAGAGAAGGGGGGACAGCAACAAAAGCTGGTGTGTGTGTGTGTGTGTGTGTGTGTGTGTATAAAAAACCGAAGGCCAGCTCTCCCCTCCCCCTCGCCCCATAGAAATCCACGGGTGGCTGGAGAGGCAGGTGAGTAAATCACGCCGGCGGGCTCCATCACCGCCGGGCTCTTCTTTGTGCGCCGCACAAAGGCGGCGAGGGTTTGGGTTTCGGTGCTTGCGGGTGTGTTTTGGCGCTCAGGGGGATCCCCCCCCACCTCGGCCGAGCATCGGCCGGGAGCGGGGAGCAGGGCCCCCGCGGGGCTGGGTGCCCCTTGTCGCTGGCCCGAACCTGCCCCGGCCAGACAATGCGGAGGGTGGGCTGGGGGAGGCTTTTGTCTCCCTGTTTTATACACTCTCTTTTCAAGGTGGGGAGGAGGGAGAGGGGCTGAAAAAGTTTTTGAATTTCAATCAGGTTTGGCTTTGAAAGCCTTTGGCTTTTGTTGCGGGGAGAGGAGGGGAGGTTTACATTTCAGCTGAGCCTGGTGGATGGGCGCTGGGGAGGCGAGGGGGAGGCGAGGGGGGCAGACACTTTAATGACATCAGTTTGGCTTTGGGGCTAGGCATCCAGAAAGAAAAGTGTCATCCCAGAGCCTGCTTCTTTGGTAGGCACATGGAGACGGCGTGCGAGGGGACGATGAGACAGTGCTGCGGCTGCTTTCTCAGTAGCTCCGAGATGGACATGTCCATCTGAAGTGCTGGGTGCGAAACACAAGCCTGCCCCAATGGCTTGTCCGCCTGAAGCACCGGCCACCCCCCCTCCTAGCTTGTCCCCCCCACCTCGGTGGCAGCTTTGACTTGCGTAAGCTGGTGAAGAATGGACCCACCCATGCCTAGAAATCCGCCTCCTCCCTCCCTTCCCACCCCTTCTCCCCTTTTCTGAGAGGTGTAATGGAGCAGATCTCACGGGGAGCAGCTGCCTCTACCCCGTGCCTGCCTGCCCTGTGCTCCGCTTTATAACCTCAGGGTGAAAAGCAGGCATGGGGTGCCCAGTACCCCCCAAGATGCAGGGCGTGGGTCTGCTCTTCCTGTGCAATGCCACGGCTGCCACCATGGCACAGGTTTGTTTGGCAGGATGCTGCGGCACCCTCGGTTGAGTGCTGTGCAATTTCCAATCTCGCAGCACCGTGACGGGGTGAGGGCACACTGTGACCTCCATGAGCTGGCTCATCTCCCTCTGTACCCTGCTCACCCCCTTCCTGCTGCAGAGGCAAGAGGGGATTACCCTCTCTGCATGGCCAGCCTTGGCCAGGGGGAGGTCTCAGAGAAAGAAGCATCACTCATTCCAGCTTGTCATCATCTCCAGTAATGTGTCCTTGCATATTGTCATACTACGGGGTTCATGTCCCCTATCTGCCTGGTGGTAGGGAGGTCCTGTGCCAGCTTCCATGATTGTATCAGATGGTGCAGATGGCCCTTCCTCTTTTGTGTGTAGACACATTTGGCTCTCCCAGTCAGCTGCAGGAGAGCTTATTTTCCTTTGTTTTGAGTAGACTTAAGGGAAGCACAAACACACACTTCCAAGAGCAGATCTCAGCTCTCCTAACATGGGCCATTTGGATGCATATTTTGCATATTAAAAATCAAACACTGCCCTCTTCTTCTGGTTGCTGAAGTTCTTTGTCGGACAGACTTGGAGTAAAAACCATAGAAGTGCTCATGGAAAGAGACAGAATATTGTTTCACATTCTTATTTTCCATTTTCGAGGCAAATTCTGAATTCTAGGCCATAGGTCCTGATTCTCAGGTTGTAGAAAGAGTGGACCATTCCTAGTTTAAAGAAAATAAAACCAACAACCTTTGGGTTTTGATCAGAAGTATTTTACATCCCAGAGGTGTGTGCACTGTCAGACCAGTGTGCTCTTGGCAATGAATTAAGTTCTTCTCCTTGTGCACCCTTCTGAAGCAGATGAGCGAGGGGATGAGGTGTCAGGAGCAGGTCTTAGGTCTTATGAATGGAGATGGCTCCTATTCTGCAAATATAAAGAACCCCTCTCCAATCTCCAAAAGTCAGAAGATCCAGAACTTCAGTCCTGCCCCAGGGGAACCCATTTCCCCAAGCCTTATTTCAGTGTCATTTGGGAGAAATTTCTGCACCAAGACATGGTTTGAAATGATCCTTATTTCCACCTGAATTTTTCTGTTGAAGTTGAGTCTATTAACAAATATGGGCAGCCAAATGAAGCCCCAGCAGAGAAGAGCCAAGGAGAGCTCACCAGCAGCATGCCAGTGGATTTGCAAAGGTATAGTCTGTGTGGGGTTAGATGTGGGTGAGGTGCTTCTATTTTCCCATACTGTGCTTGGATATTTTAAAGAAGATTTTAGCTTTGCCCCTGAACAGTTCTTACTAGGTAAAAGCGCACAATATAAATCATATTTCTTAGAGCAGTCCTGTCATGGGCTCTTTCTACCTGGTGTGGAGCTTTCTTCATCTTTAAAACAGTGCCAAAATTCATATTGATTATCTTGAGAGATGTAAAGTGGCTTCTCAGAGTCCCCATGATGCTTGGTACAGAAGACCATGATCTATTTTTTCCTGCTTTCAGTCCCTGATGTGAGCCCAGCACCTTCAGCTGCTGTCTGGTATTGAGGTATCCATGTTCACCATGTCCATATTGAGCTGTGAGGGTCTAGTATAGAATGAGTGTAGAGGGATAAGAAGGACTTACCATCCCTTTCAGGAACTTCACCATAACCCAAGGACATGCCTGCAAAGAAAAGAGTGGCGCTGCTCTATTGGGCTGGCATTGCCAACAGCTCCAGGTGCTTTGTATTCTTCATTATGAGAAACTTTGGAAATGACCTGAGGTTCACAGATAGTGTATGGTGTCCTGCTTTCCATCCATGTGTCCATCACTACCTGTAGAGCCACAGGATGAAGGGTAGGAGCTGCTGTACCACTGCAGGGCAAGTCCACTGGGGTGCTAACACAAGGCTGGTGTGAGTCTGAGCTTGAAGGAGGTGCCTGTACCAGCCCAGGCTGCTGATAGTGGTCAGGGTAGCATGAGGAAACCCACTCACACCCAGAGAGTGATGGATCATTGCTCAGAAAAGGGAGATTGCCAAGAGAAGGATTCATAAGAGCAACAGGTTTGGGGAAAAGCAGCTAGAACTTGAAAATAGAGGTTGAGAATGTTCACATACGAAACCAGCCAGCAGACTTTTGAGGGCAGGTATTGGTTCCTGGTGGGGCTGTGATGATGTGGTGTTAAGAGGTGGAGGTAAAGGAGGATATATTCTCTTTGTTTGTATATTAACCTGAACTATGCCTGTGGAAACTTCTGCCATGACCCGTATTTACGTTCATAATTTACTTTTATCTATTTACCTCTTAATTTAAAAGAGATGGGTGTGGATATCTGCTTGTGGGGGACTCACTTCTGGCCTCAGTTATGTCCTGCAAGCCCTTCACAGTTCCCGATTCCAGCAGCAGTACTCCAGGATTTGCACCAGCACGGCAGAGGTCAGAATCTGTCCCTGCCACCCGTCCTTCTTCTCATAGGAATCTTTTTGGTTTGTGGCTTGCCCGTGAGTCCCATGCAGCTCCGTTTAGCTGTTCTTTGACAAAAAACCCACAATCCAATTTTTACTCTCTGACCGATGCTGGGGCCTGAGGTGGACCCCAAACCATAAAAGCATCCTCCCTTCCCCAGGTCCAGTGAAGTTGTTTTGCTCTGGCTCCTGCAGTGCAGGTTAAGCCAGTGCCAGCTCTGGTCTCGGGAGATTCCCTGCAACCCCCACTTGCCTCGCTCCGTCGCCGGCAGCTTTTTCATTATTTATTTAATGTCTTGTACCGTAAATAATGGTGACTTTATGGTTATTAGGAACGGGTTAAGGTACATGCAGGCAGCACCAGGCTGCCTTCAAAAGGAACAGGCCCGGCATAAAATGTTGCGATAATTGCTTTACTGCTGAGTGCTTGGTCTTTATTTTGTGTCCGATTTGTCTCTTAAGCCAGCGTAACATTCTCCCCGCTGCAGGAGAATGCAGAGAGCAAATTGAAGGTCTGAGCGTGAACAATGCAACATGGTGCACTGCTGGGTTTTTCTTTTCTTTCCTCTTTCTTCGTTCCTCTCTCGACCTCCCTCCAGTCATCCCTGCTCCCCTCCCCCTCCAGCCTCCTCTCCCTCTCAGCCTCTCTGGCTCTTCCACCTCTTGGCACACTGTTTGTGGCAGGTGAGGTGGGAGGTGGGAAGCAGGCAGGTCCTCTTCAAAAGCAAAGAAAAAGATATATAAGGGTGAAAAGTACCTTCTTAGGCGAAGCCAGGCATGTCCTTCAGACTGAAATCCCAAGCACATGTCTCAGCCCAAGGATAATGATGGTGCTAACGATGCCTACACACACAGCAGCTAAGGATGCTCATGGGTGCCAGGCAGCAGAATGACTCCTGCCCGTGCACCACATGTGCCAAGGAGGAGGCAGGAGGAGGCAGGTGTGCTTTTAAAACACAGCTCCCAAGGTGCCGGGGCCTGGGGAGTGTTTGTGTCATCTTGCCGTACAGGATAATTACCTTGTTAGGAGTAATTAAACGTGGATTTGTGATCTCTCTAAGGTAGAGTTTCCCTTTTCCTCTTAATCATGAAAGGCAGCTACAGTTGCACTGCAGACAATGGGAGCATCCTGGAGCAGCGTGGCTGTGGTGGGTGCATCAGTCATCCCGGGGCACTGGTAGTTGACCCATCTCTTTTCTCACCCGTGCACTCCTCCTGGTGTGAAAACATCTGAATTGCTTTCTTCTGAGCTTTACTTTTGGCAAAGGGGGTACAGCCAAGTGCCAGCATCATTCGCATGTGGCACTGCACTGTGCTGCTCCTCTGACCTTGATAAAGCTAATCGGTTTTCTTGGACCTCAGTTATCTGGGCTGTGAAATGGCACCATTGCCCCCAATCTGCCTGATTAGAAGTTTCCATTTAATAACTATTCAGAAACTACTATACACCAGAGGGACACAGATCTACCTCTCCTCTGTCCAGAAGTGGGTGGAAACAAAGGTTGCGGTTTCTCATCTAGCCTGTTTCTCTGATTGTAGAAAATTATTGGCATGGCCCTGTGGACCTCTCTGGAGTGCCTGGGTCTCCGGCTCCTCTGCCTGGAAAGCAGATGTTTCCTGGTTGTACAGTATGTGCTGGCATGATGGGATATGATGACGGGGAGCTGGCCTGCTGCAGTGCAGGTAAACAGCCTTGCTCCATGCCTTGCTAGCAGTTTCGGGGGCAAGGAAATATTTAGTTTACTAGGAGGAAACAGAGAAAGGGGATTTGATTGTGAAGGAGCCCACAGCCTTCTCCTGGATGCCCAGCTGGGGATCTCCTGAGATGTTTGGAATCTCTTTCATTGTAGAACAGATCTTTGTGGTTTGGTCTTTCCGCTCCATATCCACCTGGCATAAAAAATGCAACATAAAATTTTCCCCAGATAGATGTTTTCTATGATAAAGCTTTGGTTTGAATTCTGCTCAGGAGTTAAGATTTGGCTGCTACCCCAAGTGCAATGAGTACCCGGCTAAGGGGTGTAAAAATGCAACTTTTTGCATTGCCTTCTCTTCCTGTCTTAGCCAGATACACGATGCTTACCAGGAATTAAAAATGAGAGATTTTACCTCCCCTGGGCCTCTGGAAACCAGCTTGTTTAGTAGAGCAAATTATTACACTAAAGAAGTTTGTTTTTTTTTTCTTTTCAAGGATCTAGGAGCTATTTCAATCAGAAAGTGCTAATCATCAATTTAAGCTGAAGAATCAATGGGTTGTAGCCGTGGCAAAAGCTAAATCAATGCTGAAAATCTGACCCATAGATAGGTTTGGTCCCCTTTCTCACAGTCCCCACCTGCCTCCCTTCTCCCTCCCCTTGTCCCCCACAGCAGCGACCGAGTAATTCATAAGGCATAAGGGGAAATACGAATGAATTGGGCTGAGCGAGAGAAGGAAGAGCAGGAGGAAGGATTTGCTCTCTGTATCTGAACAGCTTTAATTAGCTGTTTCTCAGTCTCTTTGGTTTGGTTGCTTGTTAGGGTAATCCAGTTAAAGAGGCTGCCTTTCATCTCCGTTAGACTTTTCCCAGCAGAGAAGGATGGGTGAGCTGCGCTGGAGCACGAGGTGGTGCAGCGGGTGGGAGCCGAGGCCACCCCAAACCCCAAATGCGATTGTTCCTACAGGGCTGCCGCCTTTAAAAACAACTAAAATAACCCAGCTCCGGTGCAGCCCTCCAGCTAGCCACGAAAGTCAGCGGTAAAATGGCCAATGTGCTTCTCTGGGCTTAATGTGTCCTGTTTTCTGACCCCGAAACGTTTTCTTTATGAAAGGATCAAGTTGGGAGCATTGTCCCAGAGCCTTGAAAAGAGCTGCACAGAATGCTCTTTTGTGTTAAGTTGCCTTTTTTTTTTTTCCCTTCTTTTTTTTTTTTTTTGAGCCACTGCCTGCTGTGTTTTTTTCCTCCCCCTCCCTTCTGCACACTGGGGGGAGAGGCTGGGACGGACAGTGATACAGACAGAGACTGTCTTGATGAACCATCTGTGCCACAGTGTAATCCAGTGGAGCTGAAAAATTAAACAGCATTTTCAATTAACTTTCTCTCTCTGGCTCTTTTTTCTTCTTCTTCTTCTTGGGGAGAAGTTTTATTTTAACCCCTTGGAAGCCATTGGGATGGGGATGGTGTTGGATGCAGGTGCAGTGTGGGCAGGGCATGTGTCAAAACACGCACCTGGAAGCGGGACTGTATCCGTGAAGCCCAGTGTCCAGTCTGGAGCAAGATGTGCTGGCTGAGTTAGGGGATGGTTCCGAAAGTTTTGGAATAAAGAGGTCGCAAGGGAACTTTTCTGACTCAGCTGAAGGAGTGTGTGCTCCTTTAAAAAATGACAATGGCAGGTTCTGTTTGCTCTGGTTGATATGACCTGGGATGTTTTCATTATCCCCTTTAAGTGGGTTTTTTTCTCCCTCTGATTGTAGCCTCAGTGCTATCTTGTGGCAAGGAGTCCCAGGGGTTAACTCTGCATTGTCTCTATCTATTGCCTTTTTATCAGTCAAAAGGTTTTTTTTGCCATTCATCTTCACGTCTTCATTTAATTTCCTTCTTCCTTTACCCATGGAAAGGCGTAGGAGGTATTATTTTATTAAAACTACTCCTTTTCCACTCCCTGGTTTATATATTTTTTTTTGACCATTTTTATTTGTCCTCTACAGAAAAGGTATTTTCATTCTCTTTGGGAAAAAGGTTGTTTCTGATCTCAGAGGTGACTATGGTTCATGTGCATGTTCCTATTTGCAGCAGAGGTGTGGAGGCTGGCATGGGACTCAGCATCCCTGCTGTGTCTCCTGGGTTGTGGTTACTGTGGCTTTTGGGGGAGAGCCTGCCTTTTTCCCATTGATGACTTTAGCTGTCCTAGGTGCTCACCTGGGAGAGCTCCTCTGTCAAAAGCATTTAGAACCCCCCCTGAACTTACCAGGGCCAGTCACTGAGCTGGAGCACCCAGACAGTTCCCACAGGGAAGAGAGAATTTGTCTTTGCAGGAGGCTGCCTGCATGGGATGTATTAAATCGTGGCCACTTGAATACAGCCTGTAATTCTGGAGCTGTTTCCAGTGACTTGCCTGACTCTGAAACAGGGCTTTGCTCGTCTGTAATCCTCACAGCCATCTTTCAGCCTCTTTGAGAAACATTACCAGTGTTTTGCCCTCCAGTCCTCTGGCTTAGCAGTTGCAATAATCCTTGTACTATTTTGCTCTTATAAGCTCCTCTTACAGCTGTAAGACTCCTAGTACTTCACAAGGGAGACGAACCTTGTTAGTACTTTATTTTGAAGGAGAAATGAAGCATGAGGAAGCAAAGAGACTCACCAGAGGTATCACCAGGTGACCAGCGTCATGGCTGAGTCTGGTCCATGAGCTGAAAATCCAGGCTGTTCCCTGTTTCTAGGGAAGTTTTGCTGCTGGTGTTGAGAAGGACATGCAGCCCTGTCATTCCCACATCCCCTCACTTGTGCCTCCCCTGGGCCTGGGAGCTTGAGTTCTTGTAACCTGTGCGCTATGCACACACATGGGCAAAGGCACCCAGACTCTTGCTCCTCCAGCTCATCCTCTGCATCCCCCCTCAAGCACTTCAGCAGCCCCTCTGAGCCCTGCCAGCTCCACACCCTCCCCTTCCCCAGCTTTCCCTGTCAGTAAGCTCTCTTCTTCCACACTTTCAGCACAGCAGCAACTTTTCCCCAGAAAAAGACCCACAAGGATGGCTTCGTGCCTGTTTCCCCTCCCAGCGCTCATACTGGGGCATGGATCTGTGTCAGTTGGAGACCAGGAAGTGAAGAACTTAGCTTCCCATGAGATCAAATCCCTGAACCCCGGCTGCTCTGTCCCCCTCTGTGGAACCTGGGAGAAGGGGGATGTGGGGACAGCAGAGCCACAGCTTCACTGCAGCCTTTGCATCTCTACTTCAGACCTGTTTCACACATCTGCAAAAAAAAAAAGACCTCCTGAGACAGTGTCCCCAAACCACTGACTTCTGCAGCCAGGAAGGGAAGCCACTAGGGAACATGGGTCCCTCTAAACCTTTCATTGCAGCTGGAGCTGGTCCCTTCTCAGGCTGGTAGACAAGCAGGGAGAGTTACCCCTTGCAGCAGCATCCCGCTGCCCACCTTCCCTGTGTTGGCTGCATTCCCCCTATCAGAGCAGCCTGTGGGTCTCCCCCTCCAAGTGGGCAGCCTCCTAGTTACCAGGGGCTGCTGCTGGCATGACAGGGTGGAAGAATACTCAGCAAATTGCTTTGCTGCACATCTTAAAGCTGCCCTTGATTTGATTTAAACAAAAACAAAAGGGGGCTTGGTGGAAAGCGGGGCGATTGGCGGGCGCTGGCCCTCTTCTGTGTCTTGCGCGGGCTCGCATAAGTGACAGCTCAGTGGGCCGCTGTTGAGCGCTTTCATTGCACTGGCTCAGCCTTTCGTTGGGGAAAGCCAAAGTGTCTGTCACTGTGTCCCTCCCTGGCCCCCCCCATGCCTTTTCTTTTGCCTTTCCCTTTCTTTCCCTCCCTCTCTCTGCAGAGAAATGGGCGAGACCTTTGCATTCAAAGGGAGGATGGCTCTGTGAGGTCTCACTGAGGGTGGAAATCACTTTAGCAGAGATGATGTTTCTTTGTTTAGGGTCAAATTGTGCCCCTTCTCTGCTGCTCCAGAGTTGCCAGATGCTGTCATCTGCAAGGGGTCCCCAGAGATGGGTGCAGGAGCCACAAGGGGAGAGGAAGGATTCTCGTTTGGGAGGACAGCTGCTGATTTCAGCACTGTTCAGTGGGAGGCAGGGATACAAGCAGGAGCAGAGAAAGGTTTGGAAGATTTGTAGTTAGTGTCTGGGGAACTGCATGTGAGCAAAGGCCCAGGGAAGAAGTGCAGCTGAGTGGAAAGGACGTGTTCCTTCCTCACATTTTGGGGCCATAAGCTCCATGCAGTTGCCAAGCAGTGACTCTCCCTGATGCTTTGGTCTGAGTTTCTGCTGTTGTTTGATACTGCATCAAGTTCCCGTACTGCTTCTACCTCCAGTCTTGACCAAAATGAAGCCCTAGGACTGAATTAACTGTCACCAAGGGATACAGATTAGGTATTCCATTTCAATGTCTCTACTTTTTCATTTTATTGGAGCTGTTCTGACCATTTCCAGCTCTCATAGCAAACTGGGCTAAATCCATCCCTTGGCTTTCACGTGAACCTTGCACAAAACACAGGATAGTGGGATCAATAAAAAGCAGTGAAGAGTGTCAAGGAAGACACAAGGTGCTTGGACATCTGGCGATGGGTGCAATGGGTCTTGGCCAGGCTTTGCTAAGTGTGAATATGTTTGGAATGATACATTCTCCTGAGCCCCTGGACTAAGGCTGCTCTCATTTTGACAAGTGAGCAGCTCTCTCAAGCTCCTGTCTATCATCATCCTTCATGAGGTCTCTGACACCTTTGCTGACCTCCGCTCCCACATGTATTCATTGGTGGGTTCTTGTTCTTGAGGACTTGGAGCTTGGTCTTCTGAGCCTTCTGCAGCTAATTGTCCTTCCTGGACATGATCCTGAAGGCTTTGCCTTGAAGGCAGCAGACATCAGGTCCAGGTGTGTCTAAGGATGCTCTCGGATCACTTCCAGGCTCAGTGCCAGCACTTAAGGTGAAAAGACTGGTTGGTATGTGAAAGCAGACAGGGTGGTTGCTTTAGCAGCAGATTGCTGTAGCTCCCAGCACAAGGAGTGTGAGGTAGAACATGAATTTCTGCATGTGTGCTGCTCCCAGGAGGCATTCCCTGGTTTTCTGTTCCCAGTGGCTTACCACAGGTCTGCTTTGGCAGAGGGGAAGAGAAGCAAACATCTCCCCAGTGAGGGATAAGGAGAGCAACTCATTTGGGTGATCCTGTGGAGTCCTGCCAGCCCTGGTTTCATACACCTCTGCTGTGTTGAACACTTTCTCGAGGTCCTTTTGGCAACCTCACAGTTAAAAACTTTACCAGTTTCTTTCTCTCTCTTTTTCCCTTCCTTCCTTTTCAGAGTTGACAGGGGCAAAATAAAGGCTTTATTTTTTTTAAACAATTTTGTTCCTTCTGGGAGTGATGGAGCGAGAGTGAGTGAAGATTATAGCTCTGTGTGCCGAAGACCTTCATAATGGGGGGAGAAGCAGTGACATAATGGGAACCTAATGGCAGTAATTGGCCCTGGTTTTGACAGGGCCTATATCACGGCTCAGGAAAAAAAGAGATGTTTAAAGTAAAAATTTACACAAAATTATACGGTTTGGGGGGTGAAAACGGCTGTTTGGTTTTTATCTCTCTTTTTTTCCCATTCCTCTGGGGATGTTGCCTCGCACTGTGTTTGTCTGTGTGTGTTTTCATGTCCATCACTTAATCAAAGTCAGAATGCGGGTCCCTGAACAAGAGAGACCAGGGTTTTAAAGCTCCAGGTCAGATGCTGAAAGCCAGCACTGCTGAAGTCCCCTTCAGGAGAGGTGGGATGTGGGGTTCCCACTGAGGCTCAGCTGTGCCAAGGCTGGTGGCACAGGAAAGTGAGGAGCACGGAGGGAAGCAGAACCCAAAGCAGCAGAGAGGGGCTGTAGGCAGGCGTATCTGTTCCTCCTTGCTGTCCACATCCATCTGAGATCCCTTCTACCCTTCTCCATCTCCCCTTGTAGGGGCTGTGAGAGCCCGTGCATGGAGAGGACAGTGAAAGGGATGTTCACCAAGCCAAGGCAGGGGCAGCCCTGTGTCTTGAGGCTTGCACTGCTATCCCCTTAGCCCTCGGCACACTGTGTTTAACATTTGCTCTGGTATTCAGAAAGCAGAGGTCCACAATATCTTACCTATCATTGGACCCTATGAACTCCCTTCCTTGAACGTAGCCACAGCTTCCACAACCTTAGTCATCTCCCAGGATCTTTCTGCTGAGTTCCAGATCATCTCTGCCTCTCTCAAGCACTGCAGCCCCAGGAGACAATGTCCTTTCTTCAACACAGCCACATCAGCATCAGCTAGAGTAAAATCTCAGATTCCTTTGCAGGCCTGGACCACACTACATGTTTTATGTTGCCTATCACAGGGCATTCTGAGGTCCAGCCTGATGTCTTCTACCATCACCTAGGTCTTTGCTGCTGCTGCTTGCCTTGCACGCTTTCTTGCTCCATATGCATCAGCCAACTTGTTTGCCCTTGGAATAGCAGTGCGTACTAATGAAAGCCTTTATACCCTAAGATTGCACTTTGTAGGTCTTTAGCCAGAAAAAAGCCACAGGGTTGGAGGTGTGACTGCAAACAGAAGCCTGGAAGTATAGCAGCATGAGCATTTGTGAATGTCTGTGCCATTTTATATACACTGCTTGGGATGGGGATTTAAACTTGTTCAAGGCCCTGCAAGAGCCATCAAAAAGCATGGGCATATAGTGGTGTAAGCATGTTTATTACATGCATGGTGCTGACAGCTCAGTGACAAATTGCATCAGTGCAATCTGGATCACAAAGCTATTCCAGAAGATACTTAGATGTTTCTAGAGTGCGATGAGTCTTCAAGGTGGATTTAGCACAGAGTGTTTCTGGCCGTATGGACAGAAAGGTGTTGAGCTGGGATGTCTGTCTGTGTGTTGGTTTGCTGGTTGCAAAGGTCCCGATTCTTTCACTCTGCTGACACTAGGACCTTTAAGTGTGTCTGGTAAATAAGCTCAAGGCTCACCATGGCCATCACCCAGTAGAAGTTGGGCAATATTCTTCAAGGACTGACCCCAAGGGGGCAGCCTGGATGCACAGCATGTGCAGTTATCCCATAGGAACAGCAAAAGAAGGCTTGTACAGATGTCTTGCCCCTATTCTAACCAAAACAAAACCAGTAGATTTGCAGTAGTACAGTTTGAAAGAGACAAGGAGCTTAAAGCAGGATCTCTCAGTGAAAGTGCCTGTGGGCTGTTGTTACACTTCTGTGTTAAGGGATCAATAGTCATTTGGACCAGATTGAGCAGAGCAATGACTAATCGCAGCATATGCAATTCCCTGTGTAGCTGGATTGGAAGTGGTGTGCCATGGTCTTGGAGGTTAACCTGGGCTCACTGGGTGGGTGGTGAATTTGCAGACCCCAGGTGGTCCAGGCTGGTGTGATGCTTTAGGAATAGATATGCACATCAAAGCTACAAGCAGTTGTCTCTTCTTCAATGTAAGCAGTTGAGAGTTGCAACACAGAAACTCTGTGCTTGTCCACTAAACCCACACGGATCACCTACTGCTATAGTCTGCCTGGAGAGAGCCTTCCTTTGGCTTAGCTTCTGCAGCCATCTCAGCTCCCCACATCTCCCAAGGGGACAGGGAATAAGTGTAACTCCAGTTTAGTGTTGGGATTGCAAAGTCCCAGCGCCTGTGCTGCTGGCTGTGGGGAAGGGAAGTCCTTTTAACACTAACTGCTGAGCGCAGCCATAACTCTTCCCTGTGCTTGCTTTGCTTTACTCTGTCAAGCTCATTTGTGTGTGTGTGAATGTGTGTGTTTGTGCACATGCACCTGACTGACCTTAAACAAGTGTGCAAAACTCGTTTGCCTTCCCAGCTCAAAGGCAGCAGAGCTGCTGCAGACCTTGGGGGCAGGGGGAAGGCAACATCTGTTCAAAACCAAACAGTGCCTCCTGCTAAATGGCCTAGAAAGCTCCTGTGAGCGGGTCCTGGGTGGAGACTCCAGCGCTGGGAATGTTTTGTCTGGAGGAGCTGGGATCGGAGGTGGGTGTCCGTGGGGGCTCCCACATCCTGAGAATGAGCCACATCTGGGGAAGTCGTTTGGCTGGTGCTGATGATTCCCCAATCGCTCTTGGCTTTAATGACTCGTGATGCCGCAAGAAGTGGCCCTGTAATGGCCATTCCGTGCTTGGCCAAGGGGCGAGTGCTCTGCCCCCACAACAGTGTGTGTTCTCATTCCCACAGGAGACCAGCACCTCCTGCTCCCCAACTGCCCCAGGCAGGGACACCTGGAGACCCCAGAGCCTTTGGGAAGGGTCTGGGGGATTTGTAGGTTAAGGTATGCTTCTGATGGCCATCCAGGTGTTCTGGCTCTGCTGTCCCCATCACCAGCACTGGGCCAGGGTGAATTCTCCCTCCATGAGATGGGTTCAGAGGTGCTGATTAAGCTGAGCTGTGAGTGCAGACCCAGGAGTGCAAGTCTGAGCTTGGACCTGCTGCTTGTGACTGGAAGGAAAAGGGGAGCTCCTTGGCCCTGGATCAACAGTCCTGGCTATTTCAGTGCCTGGGGGCTGAATTTTCAGTGATGATGCTATATTGCATTGCCTACAGGAGAGGTGGCCAAGGCCCAGGACACCAGCACCAGGATTACCTGTTGGGATTCAGGTGGGACCAAGCACCTCCAGGCATGGCCATGCACACACAACTCTTCTTTTATTGCGCAGCTGAGAGGCAGTGAAGACATTTGTCCCCCTTGTCCCTGCCAGACTGCCATAGCTTGCTATTCAGAAAGGTCCCTGCTTTGGACAGTGCACCCTTCACACTGCTTGTAGAGGCCCAAGCTGTCCTATCAGGCCAGCATCTGGCCAGGCATGCCCCTTTGGCTGTTTTCAGCTTTATTCAGTAAGGTGAGTTGTTGAGGTTCTTGTCTTGCGGGGAAGCAAACTAGCAATCTCTTTAATCCAGCACCTTCCCTGCGTGAGTAGAGCTCAGTACTCCAGCAAGAGTTCAAGTAACCTGCAGCTGACAGTTTGGTTAATCCCCCTCCAGCCCTTGTCATTAGTAGACCTTAGTTTGATTCCCATGGCTTCATGGCAAATCTAAGGCAAAGATGCCTCAACTAAAAGTTGCCTCCTGCTGATTTGTGTCCAGTAATCATGGTGCTCTTGTGGCTTTTTGGCTGTCCAAGTACCATCATTAATCCTCCACAGAAGGGTTTTGGTGGGTCTCAGCCTAGTATCTGGTGGAACATACACATAGTGGCCGGGACTCTGTTCTCCCTCCTATTGTCAGCCTTGGCACAGCACTTGAAGCCTAAGAGGGGCTAGAGAGAATGAAGCTGGTACCATGCAAAACATGTATCCTGGCTTTCCTGCAGCCTCTGAGACTGCTTTTGATCCTGCCAGGTATGTGGGGCTGGCAGTGGGCTGACCTGCCCCACTACTTCAGTCTCTCAAAGTCAGATAGTAGAGGACCATAGCTGAGTACAACAAGTTGTTTTGTCTTCGGAAAACAATGTTCTCCAGGCTCCAGCTGTGGTGAGGAGGGATGGAAGGTCACAGTCATTGCTGGGTGGCTTCTCCGGTACCTCCGCAGACTTTCTCCTTGGTTGTGCTGATTTGAGGGTCTGCTGCAGCCTGCACTCACCCTTGCTGTCTTGTCAGCCTCCAGATCTGTTTCTGGAAGACAGACCTGACACTGTTGACCGTCTGCCTCTTCTTCCCCTCCTGTCCCTGCTGTGGGTCGCCTTCCTTTGGAGAATTCTCTTGGCGCTCTCTTGCTTCCCATCCAGACCCTGATGAAGATTCTTTTTTCACGCCAATCCAGATGCAAAGCCCATGACAGCAACAGCAATGAGATTCACGTGTGGATTCAGGCTGCTCTCGGGGCCGGTTCCTGCTCACCTCCGGGTCGCAGCATCCGGTACCCCATCCTGGCAGGAGCCTGTCCGCCCTGCTGGTGGGGAGCAGGGAATTCCCTCCCCCTGCCCTCCTTGCAGGGAGCGCTCATAAAGCCGCAGGTGTGGGATGTTTGTTATTTAGTCTACAGCCTGGTATGTGACAGTTTCTTTTCTACTCGGAGTGGTTTCAGATAATTAGTACATTATGATTCCCCCACCTTGAGTGGGGGATTGAGGAGGGGGCAGCCCACCCTCAGACTACTTGTAATTTCACATCCTGTGTTTTATGGACCCGAACTGTTTGGGAAGGGGAGTTGGATGGGGGGGATCAGAGAGCAAACAGCGAGCCTTCCCCCACCTTCACCACCAACCAAACCCTGGGGTTGTTAGGGGGGCCAAATGTTATTTTCGCAGAGTTGTGACCAACTTAATTCAGAGATGTTTGGGGTTTTCTTTAACTCCTTTTTTTTTTTCCTCGCAAGGTTTGAATGCCTTAAAAAGGGAAGAATGAAAAACAAGATGCTCTTTCTCCCGGCCTGTCCATGCTCCCCTCTCACTTTTTATTACACGCTTATCGCTTCTTTCCCTCCTGCTTTTGAAATTGATTTCCTTTCCTTTCTCCCCTATTCAGGGCCTAAACGCTGAATGTTCGATATTTCATTTGAGGCCGCTAATCGCATTACCACCCTTGACGTTTTACAGATATCATATTATGGGCGCAAATTTGGCAAATTATTAGCGTTGTAATGTATAGCTTGTCAAAGGTATTTAAGACACTAAGAGCCCTGGGCTTATCGGGGTTAGCAGAGAGCTCTCGTTGAGCTTTTGAAATGCAGAGAGCCGGTTATAAAACACACTGTGACTCTCTTTTCAGCTTGTAAAAAAAGCGAGTGCAAGAGAGAGAGAAAGGAGGGGGAAAAATATCATCCGTCTATCAGGGGCTTCCAGGGCTGATAACAAGCAAAATTCTTCTCTGTGGGTTTCACGGGAAATGTGAGAAGCTTTTAAAACATTTCACAAGCTGTCTGGGAAAGAGGAAAAAATCTTTATTGAAAGGATGTAGCAATCTTTTTACTGAGGTCTATTTATCTCCTGGGAACAAGCTGTAAGTAGGAGTTCCCGTCCTGGTCACTGGAGGAGTTTGGAGAAGGAGAGTGGGATCCTTCCGTGCTCCTCTGCGGTGACTTCTCCTGGCCCAACTTGGGATGTTGGAGACTGAAAGTGGGTCCCAGCAGCCTTCCTTCACCCTGCTCAGCTGGGATGCTAGTATCATATCCTGTTAGGCAGCAGAGGTAGATGCTGCAGGCCAGCCATTGGAGAGCAGGTCCAGGGAATTCCTTTCCTTGGTGCCTCAGTGCGGCTCCAGGGCAAGCAGAGCAGGACAGAGCCAGCGTTGGCATTTGCTCAGCGACCCTGTCCCAGGGGGAGGCGTTTCGTCTCTGATCAGTTTATTAAAATGGTTTTAAGTCCTTTTAAAACCCTGTGGGGGATTTGTGCCTTCCCTCGGTGTCGAGATGTGAGCGTGTGTGTTTTCCCCTCTCTTTTCAGACCGAGGGAGGAGGGGGCATGGCAGTGCTGGGTCACATTTTGCTCCCAATATTGTGATGCTAACAAGCTGTGGAGTTCGTCAAGGCAAAGCGGGGTGATGGGGTTGGCGTGATTCACTCCCCGCTGGCAGCAGAATGGATATCATGCGTCTTATTACAGAGTTAGACAGACAGAGCCCCACCACCGAGAGCTGTCAGTCCTGCCTCCGCTTGACAAAAACAAGCCATAAATAAGCAAATGCTTCACAGCAAGGGGGCTTGTGTGTGTGTGTGAAAGAGAGGGAGAATGGCTGTGTGTGAAATACCGGTGGGGGGGCTGCATTTGTAACCCGTTTGTAAGAGGGAAAACGGGCGGGATTTACGCTGCTGGGTCTCCCTGGAAGAGAAAGTGTGTCTTCTTATTGCCTTGCTTAAGTGTTTGGAAACACAACCTTGTGTACACCAGGCAGTGCACATCTGGGTGCAAGCGTGCCAACATGTGGGGTGTGTGAGCACATTCGCGGCAGTTTGTGTTTGCAAGGCTGCGTCAGCAGAAGAGGTAGCTGAAGGGTTCCTCTTGCAGAGATATTTTGCTGGGCGAACAGAGTGGGATGATATGGTTGGTAGAAGCTTTAAAAGTACCTGTTGCATATGCATGTAGGCCTGGCTGTGATGCAAGTGTGCTGGGAGGATGCAAAGCAGTAGGTTGAGGGAAGTGTCATGATTTTCTGAGCACAGAGCATCTCTGAAGAGATCAGCATGGAGATGGGTTATGCGCAGGCATAGGTGAAGTGCCCATCATATTCAACAAGCTCTGCCAGCCCCTGTGAGGGCAGAAGGACATGCAGCCCTCAAGCAAAGCGAGCCTGTCTTGTCTGGGCCAGGAAGGGAATTGTCATTGCTTTTCTGAGAGAATGTCAGTGAAGGACCTTGAGCACATGCTCCTGCATGTGTCCTGGGAAGGCTGCAGCACTGATATGTCACATATCCCTCCCTTGCTAAAGCAGGGGATGGCACATGGTGCCCAGTCTCTGCTGATGGGTTTAGCAGGTTTTCCTGGCAGCCTGGTAGCCACATCCAGCCCCTTCTGCTGTGGGTGCTCTGCCATCCACATCCTCACAGAAGTTTTCAGCCTCTTCTCATTTTGTGGTGCCTTTGGGGTTTCCAGCCGATGTGTAGAGCCCATATGAAGAGCACTACTTGATCCTCAGTTTGCTTGACTTGTTCAGCATTCCTGGGAAGCTGAGAAGTAATCCATGGACCCTCAGGGGCCACAGACCATGGGTTGCAAATCACTGTACTCTGCTTATGTCTGTCAAAGAGTTTTGTAACTGCCCATGTGCCTATCAGAGGGCAGAGGATGGTGTCCTCCAACCAGCCAGTTAAAGCAGAAAACCACCTGATTTTCATGATTTTCAGTGCAATATAGAGCTTGCTCAACCCCTCTGTGCCTTGCAGTAAGTTCTGGGGCAGTACTAAGGGCTGTAAGGGCAGAAACATCAGCCACAGGGCAGGAAGCAGTGCGCAGACCCTGGGCACTGCAGGTTGTTGATCCGTACAGGTTCCTGGAGCAGTAGTGGGAAAGGGAGGATGCAGCAGGATTTGGGGAAGGGTCCTGGGTTGCATTTGGCTCCTCTAAGGACTTTGCTTCATTGCAGGCAAATGTACCAGGCAAGCCCATTCCACAACAAATGGAGCTACTTTTCTATCTTGCATGACTAGCTGCGATCCTTCTACCTTAGAAGAAGGCAGTAGGAAAAAGATACTGCCCTGTCCTCACTTGGTTTCTGCTGGGTTAAAGTCTATCCTTAGGGCTTTGGTCCCATTTTGTTAATGGACAGAAGTTTGATTTGAGTGTGGAGCCCTGGGCTCCCTTCCCCTCTCAGCCTCCTAAGGATGCAGCGTTCACCCTCTCTCTCATATGAAATGGCGCATCGGTAAGTGCTACTTAAGAAAACACATGTTCTCCCCCTTGAAAGCAGCCCCCCCATTCCCCCCTCACACCAACACCTTTTTTTATTCGACCCAAACCTCACCAAGGGGAATTTGCAACAACTGCGGTGATAAATCCGCCCGCAGATAATTGGCAAGAAAACAACACTTGTGCAGTATATAACGTTTTATGGTTGTTTCATGTACTTTATTATAATACTAATGAGCAGTTATATATCAGGAGCTAACTGCACGCTGGATTAGCTTGTTAGCATGATATGAAACGGCAGAGCAAATAGTCCAGTCCCCCTCACTCGCACAGCCTCCCCCTACCTCTCGTTCCCATTTGCACTGAGTAATTAGTATGCAAATTAGACCCCGGGACCACACAAGTTCTAGTATATTACAAGGGCTTTATTATGCTCTTGTGAGTAGATGATGGAAGCGGCCCATGACAGTGTTTATCTCACTACCTCTCTCTCTTTTTCTCTCTCACATACATTGGCAGAGAGTAAACACACACTGAGCTGGGCCCTGTACCATTACGACTCCCTGAAGATGCCACCAGCTTGCCTTTATCCCGACGAGCAGAGTTAAGAGCCTCCTCTGGAAACACCATAACAATGATGTTAATAATAATAATAACCCTGATGATGATGGTGATGCTAAGAGCAGCCTTGGCTCTGGCAGTCATGGTGATGATTGCAGGAGCAAGGAGAAGGATCAGAGTGAGCCAGAGTGAGACAGAATGAGCTCTTTGTCACCTGGGCCATGCTGCAGAGGAGCAAGGGTCGGCCTCCGTTTCCAGCCCCACAGGGATATCCTGCTTTCTTGCAGCACAGGATTATGATGTGTTAACTGTTCTTGGTGTGCGATGCTCAAAACAAAGCATCTTCATGGTATTTGATGATTTCCAAGCTATCAAGAGAGATCTCAGCTGAAGTTTGCTTCTGGGTTCCTTCCCTCTTCTGTTTTTTTGTACACCATACTTTGTGTCCCACTTTCTCTTTTTCCATTTATTGCCCACTGTGGTGGTCTCTGTCTTGCAACCACATATGTGCTGATGGACAGATCCATTTAAATTAGACTTTAATAGAGTGGCAGCATCCTCAGTCTCTCCTGACAGCATGACTCAGGTGTGCATCAAGACATAGACTGAAATCTGTCTCCATGGTCTGTTGGTGCTTTGCTGGGACATTGAACATGGTGCCATGGGGCACTACTCCTGCCTATAGCTGCTGAACCCACCAGCTTGGGTGCTCAGCACTCTGAGGAACTATTAGTCATGGTTGTCGCAACCAGGGCTGATGCCATTCTGGTCACCTGGGTTTGAATGCATAACATAGTCTCATTCCCATCCCTGATCCAGCCTGCTCTCTTCTCTCCAGGTCTGAGATCTGGTATCTCACTTAGTTGGGGCTGCTCTTTGGGTTGAAGCAATGAGCATTGAGGAGCTGGTAAGGATGAAGGAATGGAAGAAATCCCAGTGAAACCTCATTCCCATTTCTTGAGTCCCTGTGTTATGCAGTCACCTCCACAAGCCCGTTGAGCTCAGTCTTGGACACAGGCAAGTTTTTGCCCAGAGGCTTTCCATTAGAAAATCCTGGCTGTGAAGCTCTTGGGCTTTGACCAAAAGAAGATGTTGTGGGAGAGCACACGCTCTCTGGAAATGCAACCTCCTGTGGTCACTATAGTGCTTCTGGGGATGTGTGGGACTTTGTGAAGGCACATGAGAGCCCGCTGGTAAGTCTGAGGTGGGGCAGAGAGACCTGAATCAGCCCAGGCTCTGTGCTGGGGGCCCATGGGTCAGGACAAGTGTGGCAGGCATCAGGTGTTAAACCATCTCCACGGAGCTGCCTCTTGCAGGGTTTGCTGCCAGCGTTCGCTTTGGTTTGTTCCCGTTTGCATCCAGCTTATTCTCACCCCACGAGCTGACTGTCCAGGATGTTTGCTGTTCTGGGAGACAAAGAGAAAGGGAAAACCAGGGTTTGCTTTTCTGGAAGGCATCTATGTGGGGCTTAATGCTGCAGAACTTTGTACAAAAGGAGAGAGATCCCGAAATCCCAGGGCAAAAAGAAATTGGCCACATTCATCCTGAGCACAAGTGAGGGACCGGCTCGGGGGGGTGGAATTGTGTAGAGGCGGCAGTTTTTGTAAAGCACCGGAGTGCCCCACACATCACGCCCTGACAGGCCCTGATGTTGGCTCCCGGAATGGATCACAGGAGACTCATTAGAAAAAACAAATATTATCACACGCTGAAATGATTTATGGAGAAAAATGAAGAAATTTGTGCTGCTGCGTCCTCGCTCTCCTGCTCTCCTCTGCTTTCGCTCAGGGAAGTTATTTATGGCAGCGGGCCCTTAACAAGAGCAAGGCAAAGCGCCGAGCCGCTCGCTCCTGCAAACTGCCTGCATTTGATTTTTATTAGCGAGTTAAAACTTCCTTCTTTTCACCTCCCCCCATTTTCCCCTCGCGCGCCTTTATTATCCCGGACTAACTGAAATGCATTTTAATGCCTACTACTTGGGCTTTTAATAGTGATCCTCTCGCCACCCCAGCAGCACATAAAGTGACATTGACAGGGGGAGGAAGGCCTGACAGACAGCCGGGCAGACAGGAAGGAGTTACAGGCCCGCGTGTGCTCCCTCCTCGTCTGCTCGGCGCCGCTACCTTCCCAGTAACCTGAGAGGCATTTTATTGTCAGAAGAGCAAACGCACACCAAACCCAGTCGCTGATGTATTTGCAGCCCCGGCAGCGTGCCGCCTGCGAAGACGGGCGGCGTGCGGTGCTCCGGGCACGTGGGTTTGTGTCCCTAAGGAGGTGGAAGAGAGAATGGGAGACATGGAGCTTCTCCCCGGCTTCCCAAGTAGCCCTTAGGCGGGAGGAGACAGGCTTCCCAGTTTTCCTTTGACAGAGGGTTCTGTGCCTCAGTTCTGTTACACCAGGGGGGTAAACAGCCCTAGAGTTTCCAAAGCAGGTCATTCAGCTCCAACCCTTGCCACAGGAGCAAGTTGCAGTGCTTTGGATGGGAGGGTGAAGCAGAGGATGGTTCCTTTGCCCTCCAGGCCAAAGCCTGGCCTCTGGAGCAATTTTCCTGGCTCCAGCTCAGCCTTCAGCCGTGTCTGGATTTGTGGGTTTAACCCTGGCTTGGGGCAAAGCCACCAAGCCTGAGCATCGGAGCCTGGCAGTCACCAGCCACCAAGCTTCCATCCCCTCCACTCAGTTGCCAAGTGTCCCCAGGGCCACAGTGACTGGGCTCCCCAAATCTCTTTTCCAGCCGGGTGTCTGGAAGCCCCATTCTCTACACTGAAGCAGCACTATAAGCTTTCTGGAGCGATGGTTATCCCTTGGCCTTCCCTTCTGCTCCCTCTTTGTGCAGGGTTTTCCCTCTCATCCCTGTCTATGGCCCTCCCCATGCTCTGGTTAATGCCCGCTGACACCTGCAGCTCCTCAGCTGGTGCTGTGGGCTGGGGGAGGCACGCAGGAGGGGGGAGCGTTGGTGGCGGTATTATGAAGAGCTCTGCAGGCCTGGGGCCTTCCATTGTCCGAGTAGCAAATAAATAAATAGAAGAAAGCAAGTCTTCCCTGTGGCTCGGCAACGGGAGGTTAACAGCTGGACATGACATGACAAATTGGGAGGGTTTTTTTCCCTGCAAGGGACGATCTCAGTGGTTCAATGTGAGGGGGAGGGATGGGGGAGAGTGGATGAAGGAGGGGGAGGAGGGAGGAATCAGCCAGGCAAGGGTCCCATCGGCTTATGGAGGGGCTTTTTGGAGTCTGGACACCTCCCTCCCCTCTAAACTGGGTCTCCAGGACAGGCCCTACCCCCTAGAAAACATGTTGTGGAGGGATTATCTTCCATGAGGGAATCCCCAACGCCAAAACACTCACTGCAACCCTGTGCACCTGATTCCCTTGCCAGCAGGTCCCCACAGCCAGCCCCCATGTTGGGTACGTGTCCCCCCCCAGTGCGGCTCCGCTCCAAAATCAGGCAGCGCGGTGCCTTTTAACGGCCAATAAACCCCGGAATTCTCCAGCAGGAAAAGCAGGGAAATTAATCAAATCGTGGATCTGCTGTGAATTACGTGCTCACCTCCCATCTGCCTGTTGAGCCGGCTCACCTTCCCCTCCCTGCCTGCTGCCCCTTCGGCTTGCTGCAGGAGGGAGCCTTTATGGCTATGCCTGGAGCCCTTGCCATTTGTCGTGGGCTTAATAGAAAATGTGTTAAACATACAGGAAATAGCCCAAATGTTACCAACGGGTCTAGTTTACTTGATTTGTTTCTCCTTTTCAGGGGTTGCAGGGGGTGGTTGGTTTCATTTAGAAATTGTGGGGTGTAATGGCAGCCGGCCTCAAGATGCTCCTTCATGCAAGCTGCTGCTCGCATGGTGCCCCTGGCTGAGTGTGCTGCTGGTGGCAGTGATGCTGATCACACTGAACGCCTGCCCAGGTTGTGAGATGGGTTTTGTTTGAGGCTTCTTCCCAGGCCTTTCCACCAAACCCTGCCTCCCTCCACTCTGAATGGCTGCTCCACTGCACGTCCCATGCTGGGGTCCATGGGTCCCTCTTGTATCCTGTTGCCCGCTCCCTTTCCCAGCATGTGGGCGTCTTGAGCCTGGCCTGCATCCACAGCTTTTATTCCCATTCTTGTGCCTCCTAGGACCTGCCAGGACCTCGGTATACCCAGGAGGGATTGCTGCAGCCCTTTGGAGGACCTCCATGTGCAAGCACTGTGCCATCCTGAATTGCTCTGAAGCTCTATCTATATTCTTTGCAGTTTGTTGACTTGATGAAGGCTTTGATAGAGCTGGCATCTGCTCTGTGTTTCTTCTGAAAGCCTGATGCAGTTAAGGGACCTGATCTCACTGAGATTCAGGTTGCACTGAGTTCCCATCACCACATGGATATGACTGGGGAGGAGCTGCTTGCTCTCTCCCATTTCAGCTGATGTTCTTGGGACCAAAGTAAGGTCCTTTAGAATAGCCAGGGTATCCAGCAGATGTAGCCAGGCTGGTTTTCTCTGTATGGTGGACACCAGTGGAGCCATCGCCATGACTGCTGTGTGGACAGGCCCAAGGGAGCTGAAGCCATGGTGGGTGGTCAGGAGGGAGACTCTATAAACCCCATCAATCTCCTCCTCTGGCTCCCATACATCTGCTTGCAAAGGGAGGGGGAGGCAATAACGTAGCTATCTGCTCACCATTGGCGCATTGGGAGGTGGAAGGGGGAGGAAGGGGGGAAACGCCAGCCCCGATCCCTTGGCAACTGCAGGCTGAAATATTAACTAGAAGAATGTGCCCAAGACTTGGCCCCCATGCTGGCCTGCTCCAGCACTGCCTCCTGGGGGGGCACAGGGAGAGGGCAGCCTGTTTGTACAGCCCAAGTCAACTAATTAATAGGAGTTTATAGGAACATTTCCTGGGCAGCTGGCTCAGGAGTGGTGTGGGAAGCACCCCACTTTTCCTGAATCTCAGCCGTGACCCAGTGCTCTTCTCTGACTCAGGTGAGTGAGCTTGGCAATGTGTGTCCTACAGCAGTTCCCTGAGCACCCATGCTTGGTTGAGGAGCTGAGAGTTTCACATCCTGCTCTCTGTCCTCCAAGGTGCAGGTGTGGATGAATCTGTTCCAGCCTACAATTTCTCGTATTTTCTCAAATAACAGGAAAGATGCTTCCTGGGAAGTGAATGCACTCCCAACAGTGTATCTGCTGGATGGTCCCCTTGAAGCACATGTGCTGCTTCCTCTTGTACTGGCATCAGACTGTGTAGACATCAGTGAGAGGTCTTGTATGCATATCTTTCTTAATGCATAGCATGTTCCTAAGTGTCAGCTCCCCTCCTGCACTTCATTTGGTCATGGTGGAGATCTCACGAAGGAGCCAGGATGGATCTGTTCTGGGGTAGGGAAGGGCACAATCTGGGGCAGCACCCTGGGGTGCAAGGCAGGCCCATGGAGCCCACTGCAGAGAGAGTGACTGGAGACCCCTGCTCCCAGCATCCCTGAATTTAGGGCCTACCTGGCTGTGATCTTTGAACAAACCAATAAATGAAGTGTAATAACCAAAACGGAGATTGTTTTCCTCTCAGTAGCTGTGGAAATCTCTCCCAGGGGACCACAGACCTGCCAGCCTCAGGTTTTAGATCACAATCCCACTAACCTTCCTGTCCCCTGGGCAATAGTTTACCGCTGTTGCCCTCAGAGCTAGGCTGTATTTATTATATATACTGGCCTCTGTGTACAGCGATGGGTTCGTAAAGCCTGATTGAGCTGTAAGGAAAAGTGCACTCGAGGGGAAGAAGGAGACAAATGCATGATTTGGCCAGCCCTAAATATGGGCTTATAACCTCTGTGGGTGCTAACAGAAGGTTCGAGGTGGTCATCTAGATGCAGCCCCAGCCACACAAATCTATTCCTTGATAACCCTCTTCCAGAGGTAATTGCAGTCATCCTGCCCTTGCAACCACCAGTGGTGGGGCCAAAAGGCTGCAGGAGCAGAACAGGACCTGAGAAGCTTTCTCTGAGCTGCTGGCTTGTCCCTTACATGGATCTGCAAAGTCCAGCTAGGAGAAATAGAGACCCCTGACAGTGCAGGTGCAGCTTGGAGCAGCCATGGAACCTCAGCACAGCTGGGGATGCTGAATCCAGAGCCTGCAAGGTGCTGCACACACTGGATGCTAATGAAGCATTTGGGGTTTGTTTGAAATGATAGATACATGTAGCCTGGACCAAAACCTGCAGGTGTCTGCCTTCAGATGATGGATGGGCAGTCAGGTCTCTGTGGGGAGGACAGTGCTCTGATCTCCTGCCAGAGCAAGTCTTTGGCTTTAGGCTTGAAAAAACCTCGTCAGCGTGGCAGAGGTTAGCAGGCACCCTTGTCGTGTGCCGTCCAACATAGTTGTCATGAGACCTTTAGAGTTACTATGCTGCAGGGAGAGAACCTGTACCTCTCTGCAGGGGGTTGGTTGGTTGTATGAACAAAACCTTGGCTAAAGAGAGAAGAGGAGTTTCTAGAGGGGTGCTGTACTAGCTTGTGTGTGTAGTGCACAAGTGTAGACAAACCTGCCCAACAGTGCTCAGCTGTGTGTCACAAGTCCTGTGCGGCTCAGCTCTGGGAGCAAATCTGTACCAGTGTCAGCAGCTGTCTGGTACAGACAGCTATGGGCCATGTTACTGCTGGTGCTCATTACAGTAAGTGGCCATGGGGACTAGCAGTTCCTTGACTGGACATTCCCATTTCACTTTGCCCAGTTTAGTTGGTTTGATACGAATAGAACAGGACAAGAGACAATCTAGATGAGGTTCTGTCACTCACTGAGGGATGGCATGACCCGGGAGGGCCCCAAGGGACTAGCAAAACATCGTTCTCCACTCCCAAATTCCACTATGAAGTGAGCATTGGCTATAAATACCTCCAAGCTCTGGAAGCATTTACTCCTGGGTGCGGGCTTGGTGTTTCAGACCCATCCTCAGACCTACTTCCCAGAAGCCACCCTCCTGGTGTGGCTGGCACTGGGGATGTGCTCCAGCACACAGTGTGGCTGTCAGTTGTTGGACACATCAGCATTGCCCTGCTTGTCTTGCTGGGTTTTTTAGTGTGCTAGGAGAGAGCTCAGTACAGATTGATGTAGGGGCTGGAAGACTCGGAATGGCAAGGCTGCCCCACCCACTCAAGAAGGGGCACAAGTGGCATGGCACAGACATAGTTATTCTTTACTGGGGTAACGGAGAGCTGTAAGATCTTTCATTTTCCAGGAATCTGCCCCCTCCCCCTACTTTTAGCTTTCCTATATAATATTCCATGCTGTAGCCTATAAATGCTGTTCTGAGCCCACAGCCTGATTGAATTTGGAAGCCTTTGTTTACAGATGTCTGGCTGTACAGGGGTATTTATTGAATTTTCCATGAAATGTTGCTCCTCTAATGCTGTAAAGCACAAGCTGCCCACATCAGAGGAGCTGCGTGTTAACAGCTCAGGTTACGCAAAGATGCATTGCTCTCCATCGCCATCCCTTCCCCTGCCACGGGAGGAAGGTGGGTGCTGGACTCCATGTGTAGCAGGCCAAGGGAAGAGGAGGACCGGCTGTCCTATGCCCTGGGCCTGGAAGGTGTTTTGGTCCTGCAAGGCAGCAGCTCCAGCCACATGCAATGCTGACCTGCCAGTGCTAAGGGCAGAGCAAGTTGCTGCATGTCACAGCAGCAGACAGGTCTGCTAATGAGACTGGAGGTGGGTCTGACTTTGGGCTGCTATAACTACAATGCTGGTTTTCAGTGGCTCTGAGGGGCCCTTGATGACAGGTAGATGTCCGTAGGGCTTTTTTGTGCCTTCCTTTGAAGCTTGCAATGTTGAGGTCCAGTCAAAATAGTGGATAGTTTACTAAGATGCCTCTTCAGTCACTGTGTAACCAGTGTCCATCCTTCCTTGCTCATCTGACCTGTTGCTGGTCCACAAGCAGAAGACTGTTACTAGCAAAGGAAACAGGATTTTCTTCCTGAGAGAACTTTATGGAGCCTCTTGGAATATTCTGACCCCAGTGTGTCATTTTTAACCTCTGTCCTTAGAGGGAAATGAGGGAGAATCTGGTCTGTGAAGGACGCATCCGGGACCTGCCGTTCTTGCAGTGGTAGCTGAAGGAATGTGTCTTCCTTCCTCATGGGGGAAAGTACAAAACCATCTTGCAAAACACTAGGTCAGGAGCCCCAGGATCTCTGATGTAAAATAAATGATTCTCGGGAGAGAGCATGTGTTCACCATGTTAGAAAAACAAGCCCCCTGCAAACAGCACATACCAAACTCTGCCCGGAGAAAGGGACTTCAAGGGTGGACGGAGAGAGCAGTCTGAGCATCAGAGAACAGCCTGCCCCCCTCTCCCAGGCTGGATCTTCACACTGGTCCAAGGAGGAGGCAGGAGGGATAGGGGCTTGTTTTCTCAGATTTGATTGGTTTATTTATCCTTGGTCCAGGCTCCCATCTGGTCCGATTTCAAACAGGGGCTGCCTTGAAGTGTGGAAGCCACCAAGAGAGATTCTGCAAACAATGGTTGTGCAAAGTATATAAATATTTCTGGACATAAAACTGGCTGTGTCTGAGAAGGGATCAATTTGGTCTGAGATGGAGGGTTCCGCGTTCTGCTTAAGTCCTGGAGGGTGGCTGCAGCAAGGAGAAATATGTGCTTACCTACAGTTTACATGTGCATGTGCAAGGGCAGAACCAGGCCTGCTGAGTGCCGCTACTGCTGGGGGCTGTAAGGCAAGGAGAGGACAACGGGAAAGTCTGGCTGTCTGCTCCTGATTTACTAGTGTGAACATGTCCACTGATCTGGGGGGCCAGAATTGGGTTTGGGGGTTGTAATTCATTGGAAAACCCAGCATGGTCTCTCTCAAGTTCCAAAGCATGGCAGCTGCATTCGAAAAGTTTGGTGCAGCTGCTGGATGTGAACTTCTAGTCGAAGATATGGTCAAGATGCAGTTCTGTTAGCAATAGCCTTTTGTGCTGCTTGAGCAGCAATGAGTGCGTGGGCCAGGATCCTTATGTATCCTGGAGCCATGCAGCTGGTGGCTTCAGAACTGGCTGATGGATTGCAAATCAAATCAGCTCACAGATTAGAGTTTGGATGGCATCTCTTCAGGGAAAAAGGCAATGGCTGGTGTTATGTCTGACCTAAGGCAGTGTGTGTGTTGGTGACGCTGAAGAAGATGTGAAGGCCGCATGGAGGAATTCATAGCTGATACTATAATGAGGGAAACTGCAAACACCACTGGAGTCAAAGAAATAGTGCCAGAGTAGAGAGAACAGTGCTCTCTAGGCGAGGGATGCTCAGGTGTAGGAGAGGAACATGTGTTTCTCTGTATTCACATAACCCTCCTTCATGGTGTGAGGCAACGTGTATTTCCAGAAGGGATGAAGAGAGGGACAAGGACAGCCACCTTGGTGGGCTCCCTGATATATTTGGAAACATTGTGGGGTACTGGATCTTGTGGGGTCTACCAGGAGTGTGCCAAGCCCAGGCAAAGCATGCTTCATGCTGCAGTTCCTCTGGGATTACAATGTCCATTGACCTCTGGCCAAAGGGGCTGGAGCCAAGCCACATGCTTAGAAATACCCCCAGGCTGGCTGTTCTCAGGTCAAAGAACCCAAAAGCAGGTGTTTCTTGAGTCGGGTCTCAGTTTTGGGGGGTGGGGGTGGGGTGGGTGTGCAGAAAAAATCCTGATCTGAATCTGATTTGAATCTGAGTGGTTTACATTCACAGGATTCAGAGGTTTTAACCTCCAACTTTGAGGTACGTCTTAGCCTCAGCACACCCGGATGTGCTCTAAGAGGCAGCATGCATTTGTCCTTGCCTCAGAAAGAGACGTGTACTCCTGTCAGTGTGTGGTAGGACCCGACTGCTAACCATGGACAGAGGTGACCTTGTGCCCAAGTGACAGGATGGCTGAGTGTTACCTCTTCCACTGCTGCAGAGCATCCCCAACGTTTTCCAAGGGGAAAATGGCAGCAGGAGCCTGGTGGCATGGATTCAGCCAATGGAAGAAAATCAGCTCTACCCAGGCTTGGTTTTTATCTCAGACTGCATCAGGCAATAGAGTTGGCAGCAAGGCAAAGCCAGAAGACCCCTTAGGAACAGAGGTAGGACGCTGAAATTCCCCCTTTGCCTCTTTTCCTCTTAGCAGGAACCAGGATCAGCCCATGTAATCTCCAAAACCCACTGTCCTGTGGCACAGGGCTGCCTCTCTGGGATCCACTGCTCTCTTGCCCTGCAATCACTCCCAACTTCCCATGCTGGGGCACCCTAAGGCTGGGTCCTGACCAGTGCCTTGGGGAAATTCACTGGGAATGTCTCACATTGAACTTACCTGACTGGAATGGAGAGCATCTAAAAATCGTCCTGCCCATGTGAACCCCAGCCCGAGCCCTGGCCTGGCCTCCAGCAGCCATGCACTGCAGCGGCCCTCAGTTAAACCTGATCCCTTGCTTTAAGGGCCTGCCTGGCACTTAGTGGAGACCATAAATAGCAATTTATAAACGATCTTCACGCCGATTCCTCTGCCGCTGCTCAGACATCAAAGTCTATAATTCACGCCCTCCCGCATCCTGAGCCTTGCAAAACCAGAGCCTTTGATGTGAGCCTCCCCCTTCGCTACCTGCGAAGCCCAGTTGGGCTGCGGGCATGTGCACTGCTTGCAGCAAGGCGCCAGGCCCGCTCTGCGAGGCATTTTATAAGGTGTCTGCTGTCATTCAGCCTGTTCCTGAGCCTGTTATCCCCTTTGGCAGGGCCGCATGGGACGGCTGTGAAACAATAGGAATGGACCGGGGGGGAGATTGCTGGGGGCAGCGTCCAGAAAGCACCTGGACTCTCCTTCTCCCCCTTCCTCCCAGCACCTGCAAATTAATGGAAACTTCTCCTTCCAATAGTGCTGCCTGTGCTCTTTAACAAGTCCGACAGTGTGCTCTGAGGGCTAGAAACCAGCCCTGCTTCTTGGTGTGGAGACGGCTCCCAAGATCCTTGCACCAGCCCTACTGCTGTTAGGGCAGGGGAGAGTGCTGGTGGAAGAGCTGTGTGGTGTAAATGGGTGCTGGCTATATCTAAGGTGAGGTTGAGAAGGAGTTTCCTGGCTCTGCAAGCATAGACTCTCTGAACAGCCTCCCAGGAGGGAATAAAGCAAATGAAAATGTCTGGCTAGTTGTAAGATGAAGCTGGGTACATTGTAGGATGTGGTGGTGGTGACAACCGCACAGGACTCCTCCATGTGCCTGAACTCATGATAGTTTGCAGGCATCCTCAAGGTTGACTTGACAGCCCCACTGGCCTCTCTAGATGTTGTGGGGCAAGGTTCAGGTTTATCCTTTTCATGAGCTGGCTTGGGGTGCTCTCCCATTTCTCTTGATGTCTGCCTCACCTCTCCTGAGCCAGCATTGCCCCATACAGGTGCAGGAGCCCTTCTCCAGTGCTGCAGTCAGCCTTTCAGTGTCCTTTCCAGCTCCTCTGTTATCTTCTGAAACCTTGAGCTGGCTATCTCAGCTCTTTTCTGTAAGATGTACGGTTTTCTCTTCCTCATAATGTGCGACTCAAAAATGAAGGCTCCATGCTGTAATCATGCTGAGGTCTTGGGGAGCTTTTTGGGACAGGTGTCCCTAGGCACAGCTCACCAGCTTGGCAATCTCTTCCTCTTTCTTCTGCCTCTTTCTGCATTTGTTCTTTAGCCCCTGGTGCCACGGAGAGTACTTTCAAGATGTGAAACCAGTGCAGGCTCTGGTATCACACCCCTGGTCACATCCCTCTTAAACCCAATGGTCTTTCAAACACAACATGTTTGGCCAAAGTACCAAAGTGCTGTGAGAAGGGAGAAAGATCCTGGAGAAAGAAGGGGTTAGATCCATACCCCTGTTCACCTACATCTTTGCCAGTTCAGCCCCTCATTCCCCACATGAGCACCTGCAGAGTCAGGTACCAGAGCTGGATATGTCGCATGTAAAGCACAAATTAAACTCCATCCATAAAACGAGCTGCCTGGTGTGGTGCAAAATACTATGTCTTACAAGCCAGACACTACAAAGTTGATAGAGGCGTTTGGGGTGTTGGGAGGATTTCAATATATTTTGCAGCTGGGATGGTTGTGGATTTACTTATTTTAAGTGAATGTCTGTAGAAATGTATTGAGAGAGTCTTGCATGTGCTGCAGGCTGGCAAGCAGTGAAGAAAGGGCATGAATCATGTCACTCGGCTCTGTATTTAATCATATCAAACTGGTTTGGTTCTCCAACAAGTCAACATATATTATCTGTGTAAAAAAGGCATTTTACAGGACTGGGAGTCTAAATATCACTTATAAATATTTAATTCTACAAGTGATCTTTGCAAAAGAAGGATAGCTGTTCATTATCATACCTGTGTCTATTGAAATATCACCATTATTTATCATCTACTGTTGGTGCAGTGTCCCACCTGCAATTGGAAGAGTTGTTTTGTACTCTTGCACTGCAAGACTGGTCCCATCCTTCTCCCCCTGTGGCTCACCATATAGGACACGCAGCTCTGGCATGAGGTCCTCTCTATCCTGGCCCCTGACCGCAATAGCATAGCAGCAGGAGGGTCACACCACATAGATGCTCTGGGACCCAGTGCCTAAGCTTGTGGAAGCCTCATGCCACCAGACTCCTTCTTAGCCTAAGCAGCCAGAGCTGCTGAAATCCTCTGTCTGTTAGAGAGCTGTTTTTCGCACCCATGTTGCTATGAAAGTGCCCTGCTCTACCACAGTCCCACTCCTCTTGTATTTGCCAGAATGAACCATGAAAAGCAGTGGCTGTCCCATTTATCCTGCCCCATCCCCATCCCCATGGTTTTCTGCCTGTTTAATCTCTGTGACACTCAGCCCAGCTTTGCCCTGCTCTGTTTTGACTCCTGACAAGCCTTTCAATTTGCTTTCCTCTCTGAAGAGCTGGGAAGCCATTGATAGCTCTCCCCCTGAATTATTGAACGTCAGTGTTGAGTTTCGGACCCCAGGGAGCAGCCCCACATGCCATTGATTTGCAGGACTCAGGTTGAGCTTGATGCTGGCACATGCCTGTCCTTGAGTCCCCATGCAGCTGTGGCTCCCTGTGTGCACAGATTCTTGCTCCACTGTGGGAGGAAACCCCCATCTTTTAGGGCTGGGGCTTTAAAAGTTGCCACCTCTGGGGTGTGCATCTGAGCCATTATCCTCCCTGTATTTGAGAGGGATGGGAAAAGATGGACTTATTCCCATTTGTGACCGGCCTGACAGCTCAGGAGCCTTGAGCCCTCTGTATCTTTGTGTCCCCTCCCATGAAACAGAGGTGTGCAGTTGAGGTAGCAGAGGTGTGTGGAGCACCAAAATCTTCCATTGGGCTAGGAAGAGAGAAAGGATTAGTCTGGTTAGAGTACGTGAACCTCTGGCTTTGCTCTTCTTGGAGAAACTAGCCTCCCTGGAGAAGACGCAGTGACAGGGAGTATCTCATTTAAACCCTGTTGGCATTTTGCCCCAACTGCATAGGACTTCCCTCTTGTCACTGCTGCATGAGCTGATGAGAAAACAGATACCCATTCACAGAACAAATACCCTTGGTGTTTTTATATGCTGTTGTGAATTGCTTTCCAAAGACCATGGGAATGTGTGTTGACAGGCTGCAGAAAACTGATGGCATTTTTCACCGTATTTTCAAGAGAAACATTTTTCATCTCCGTTTTTCACTGCCACTGCATTCTGAACAAGAGCAGGGAGCAGGTATTCCTCACATACCAGCCCATGTCACCATGCATGTCCCCTGGCACTGCTGGGCAGCATTGATTACCAGAAAAGAATAGACATCTTCTCCATCCCTTCCTTATCCACTTAGGGCATTTTTAGCCCCTGTCTGCTCCATGGTCCTTCTCCCAGAGGCAGGCAGGATGCAGGGGCATGGCAGGAGCTGTCCTGGGAGCCAGAGTGCAAATGCATTTCAGTAGAGGGGGAAGAGGAAGGGCAAGTGTGGATTTTATTAAGTGATAACACATCTCCAAATCAGATTATGGGAAATTTTCGGGGGCACCACAGCATTGATTGGCTAGGCCAGAGTTGGCAGGGCCAAGTGGGAGCACGTCAGAGCATGTGCAATCGGATCCCTTCCATTAACCTGATCAATAGCCACCGCGTGGGGGGAGTCACGGGAGTGTGGACAAAACTGCATAAATATATACACAAGAGCCAAGAAATCACATTACAGCCAAAGAATCTGAGCACAACACGGGTAACCCTTTCACCCCAGCACCCAGGGTAAGGGGAGCATTAACCCTTTCAGGGCAGCCCTCTGACTCTGGCGCTGGACTGGGAGGTGACCAGATTGTGGCTTGGTGTAGCAATAGGAAGAAGTAAGGCACCACTTCCCAATGCTCAGCCTTCTGGAGGCCAGGTGCGTTTCTTTGGCTGAGAGAGATCTGATGGCTCATGCTCTCATGTGCATGAGATGTGGCTGGGCATGGGGAGAGTAAGCAGTCTATTCAGCATCCACTACAACTGTGTCTCCACTGCTCTTTGCAGTGGGGTGCTTGTGGTGCATTCTGTGAGTATGTTGGACCCTGCAACCACATGATGCACAAAGAAAAGGAAGTGGCAAAGGGCTGGAGAGTCATGCAGTGTTTAGGCAAGCCCAGCCTGCAGACCAGGTCTTCCTCCATTGCGTCTCCCCAGTAATTTGTTGTGCAGCTTCAAGAGATTATGAGCTGTATAGGCTTTTCTTCTGCATTGTCACATGCAGCATCCCCAGGTGCTCACAGGCAGGCAGAGCTGGGTGCACGCATTTCAAGGCAGCCTGATGGTAGTGTGTGAGAGGCAGGAAGGGATTGGGACAGACAGCAAAACTGAGTGGCAGAGAACTGATCTCAAAGAGAGAAATAGTACATTTATAAAGTTTTCTTCTCTGCTTCTTACACCCCTAAGTATTTGTAGGAGCACAGGACAGATCTTGTCCTCTGAGCCTGTTTCCTTTACAATTCACATTCCGGATCTCTAAACAAAAACATGTCAGGGAAGCTCAAATGCACTGCAGGGGCTTTCCCGCTCTCACCTGCAGTGTGGTCCGGAGCCACAGGATTCCAGGTCTCTCTCCACCAAGCCCTGCTTATCCCCTTCTCCAGGCCCTCCCCAGCCATGTCTGCCTTTCCAGTCCTGTTTTGACACTTCTAATTAGCAGACATTTAACACCTTGTTTTGCTTGGACTCTGCCTTCAGCCAGACAACACATCGAAGGCCTTTGACTTCTCCCCTGACCCCGGCTAACCTGGCAGCACAGTGCTCTTCGCATCAGCCTGAACACATCCTGTCCAATTTCCTCCTACTGCCCTCTGCCCCTCTCGTCCCCACGGCCCTCCCCAGCCATGCTGGGGAGAAGGCTCGGTGAGATGTGATGCTCAGCCTTTCCCTTTGTAAGTGCTTTCCTGAGCATGATTTAAAGCACTGAAGCAAGAAGAGAGAAAAAAAAAAAGAGACCAGCAATAAAGTCAGCACTCTGCTTATTAAGGGGAAAAGGCTGTGCTTTACTTATACTAACATTAATTAGATAGATATATAGGGAGCAAAGAGGCCTCTAGGAGATTTATAGAGGCCCTGAAGATGGATGTAAGGATTGACAGACAGCAGCTTCTGTAGAGTGCCAGGAACAAGATATCCAGGAAGCAGTGATGTGATGGGGAACCAAAGAGGCACTGGTCTGGGGAATGCTGTGACTATGAGGGCACGTGGGGATGTTGAGACCTGTCAAAAACAGTTTGGGGTGTGTCGTGGTTTGAGGCCCCTCAAACAGTTCTGTGCGGGG